>NMUG010009292.1:0-11328 GCA_002855965.1 Monotropa hypopitys
CAGTATCGTGTCTGTATCGTATCTGTATGTCGGTACCGTACCGGTGTATCTTCAGTGTATCCTTACAGTACTGGTGTGTCCTCGGCGTATCCTTACCGTACCGGTGTGTCCTCGGCGTATCCTTGGCGTGTCGGTGTGTCCTCCGCGTGTCCTTGGCGTGTCGGCATATCCTAGGCATATCCTTCGCGTGTCGGTGTATCCGTACCGTATCCCCTCGTATCCTTGGCGTTTCGGTACTTGGAAATTTTTCCAGCATGTCCACATTGTGTCGTGACATGTACTAGAATTTTGTAGAATTTTTTCTGAAATTTTTCGGAGCGATATTCTTGTGGTTTAACCTCCGTATCGTGTTTCTTGTTCGAAAATGCGTGTTTCTTGCCTGTCTGATCGGTTTGGGAACTTATGATCATGCAAAAAACCATTTCTCTGGACATTTATATCTCTCTCTCGAGGACGTTTTCCTTTTGCTTGCGTTCGGTTCTTTATTGGCGTTCCTTGCGTTGTAAAGGGTTCTGCGTGTTGCGGTGTGTTGCGCGATTAAGGAAGTTGGTGGTCTGTTCGGTTTGTAATGGTCGTTGGGTGTTCGTGTGGGTGAAGTTGTTTCCGGTTAAGGATCTCTTTTGGCGTTGTTTGTTCGTCGGCAGAGTTGTTTCGGTTGGAAACCTCCTTATCGTTGTTGCTGGTCCTCTTTACGAACCCATTCAAGTGTTTGGTGCCTCGGGCGGTGTTCTCCTCTTGGTGTTATGTTTCGGTTTTTCTATCTTGGAAATTTCGAGGACGAAATTTTTGTAAGGAGGTTAGTTTGTAACACTCCGAAAAATTTAGTTATTTTCCCCTCCGTTTCAAAATAATAATAATAATTAATTAATTAAATCTTTTTTTGGGATTTAATTTTATTATCGTTCGGTTCCCCGCGGTTCGTATTTTATTTTACCGATCCTGTCTGAGTGGGGGAAGTCTTGGTTTGTGCGGTTTTGTGTTTTGAACGCAGGCAACCTATTGTGGTGGAATTCGGGTTTCGTTTTGGGTCTCGGGGGTTGTTCGATAGTTGCGTTGAGCATTTTAAAGATTTAATTAGTTTTAATTTAATCCTTTAAATAAAATCAAAAAAGGTACAAAACATATCAGTCGAGGGGAGCCTCCCCCCTTTGTTCCCCGAATCCCCCCTTCGCGAACCTTATTCCCCCTTTTCCTCCATTTGCGCCGCCAACCTCCTCCTCTCCCTCTCCCTCTCTCGGCCACCCTCCTCCCTCCATCTTTCCAACGACCTTCCCCCTTTCCCTCTCTTCCACACACGAGCTCTCCCTTCTCTCTATCCCCCTCTCGCGCGTGGTTTTTCCCTCTCCATCTCCTCTCCCTCAGCCGCGACTCTCCTTCCCCTCTCCCCTATCTCGCCCCCTTATCCTCCCTCTCCCTCACCCGAAAGCCCCACCTCTCTATTCCCCCTCCTTCCTCGCGCGCGCAGCGGTACGCGGCGCGGTATGGTGGTGATATGGGTGCTGTGGATGAGGTGATGGTGTGGTGGTGGTGACGACTAGTGGGCTGTGGTGGCGGAGTGGCGGTGTCGGGTGATGGTTTGACGGTTGCACGAGGTGAGTGTTGTGGCATAGTAGAAGAATGTTCGGCGACTCATGGGCGGCAAGGTGCAGCGAAGGATGGACGGATGGTGTCGCGCGACGATTGAGGTTTTCGCGACAATGGGTAAGCCTATATTTCTCTCTTTTTAGTGTTCCGAATCGTTTGTCGTCGACAGTGACTATTTGTTGGGTTCTATAGGTGCCAGTCCAAGCGAGCGGCGATAATCGGCGATGCACGACTGTCAGGGCCTTGACCACCGCTAGTGGTCGCGTCGCATGTATATCTTATCCCCTGTTTAATTGTCGTTAACAATGGAAAGGAAAGTCACATTTTGAGTTGGCACGTCGACTAGGAGGTTGTTTGCCCTAAGTCACACGGAATGCTGGTATAAAATAAAATGTGACACTTGACTCTTTATGAGGAACGTACTTACTCTATACGAGGAATCACTTGAGTAGGCTATTATTATTCGGGTAGCTGGATTGTGGTACCTTGGGTGGTTTGTCTAGCACCCATGACATTGCGCAATGGAGGTTTGACTGGACCTTCCCAGTGAGCCGGGGAAAACAGGAACTACATGATAAGGGGTTGACGAGTCCTGATGCGGAACTAGCCGATACTCTGTGATTCTGGATTGATATTTGCCTTGCTCCTACTAGAAGGTACAGAAATATAATACAAGTAGAACTTGGAACGTAAAGGGAATTGGAACACGTTTACATAACGGAAAACGAATCTTTTACTTAGTGTGAGTCGACACTTGAACATAGTTCCCTTTGGCCTTGTCTAGGCAACTGTTTTGGTAGACGTTAGATACTGTTGCTTCTCTTTCTCGAGTTTTGGTCACACACTGGTTTTACTGCTTTACCTTACGTTGAGTCGATAGTAAAATATTTGAAAGAGAATGACTGTTTTTAAATAATGAGATCCATTGCATTACATCATTTACATTCCTTGCATTGTCACACATTTGTACCCAATATTATAGATGTTAGAAGGTAGACTATCTCTACCAGGCGGTGGTGCCTGACCCTCTACTTTTATAGGACCTTTCCTCCTTGACTTGGAGTGGCTGTGGATCCTTTATTGGACTTGGAGCTGGACTGGACAGTAGATGATATGTTGCCTTACTTTTCAGTTTCAGCACTTCTTTTCTTTTCTGTTGTCCGCCTTGTACAGGATAAATTTATAAATCCTATTTTGGCCTTTCTCTTTTGATTGGGGCACTGTTGTACAGAGTTGTGTTATAAAACCCCTTTTGCCTCTTTTCAGTTGTATCTCATATCATAGCAATCATGTATTGTAATAAGTAGTGTAATGGGTACTGTGTGTGTGGTAGATAGCATTTTACTTACCTGTTTGGATACTCATTGCCTACTTCTAATACTTCTCAGAAAAATGTTTCAAAATTTGGGAGTGTTACAGCCTTTATTTAACAATAATTTGGACTAGTTACCGATAAATGGCTCACGGGTTACCGGTATTCCCCGACTGTGATTTTTATGATTTGTCCTTCGATTTCTCATGTATTGATCGATTCTTTAACATTTAATGGACCCTATGACATTCTGGGATGAATATGAACTCAAATATGTAACTATAGAATCAAATTATTTTGATTTTGGCTTGAATTCCACTGATTTACTTTGGTTTAAAGTGAATTAGGTTCTTGAGTTACTCTGACTTCTCTTCCTCTTATTTCTTTTCTTTTGCAACTTGGTTTTCCATTCCTTCTCACGAATCTTTTCACACCTCCCTCTGTATAATACCTTCTCACTCAATCTCTTCTCACACATGAGGTTTTTCTATCTCTCTCTCTCTCTCTCTCTCTCTTTCAGATTTGTTTATTACAAATGGTTTGCTTTTACAGAAGGTATATGTTGGAGCATGCAAGGTGCCACTCATCTCCTTAACCCTCTTTCATGTTTCATATTTGATTTCAACTCATCCCTAATCTCTCTCTCCCATCCACATTTCAGGTTTGCTATGCACAACCCTCTCTCTCTTTCTCTACGTATGTTTTGCAACAACTTATTCTCATTCCACGTCTCAGCTTTGCATAGATTACCTCCTAAATACACTTTCCCCTTCGTCTTCTTTTCTTTTCACAATTAAGGCTTCTAACTTATCTACTTAGTACTTAGACCCTACGACTTCTCTAAAAGTTTTAATTTAACCCGAATTTATATTTTTATCCTATTAATCTCCTTTTTATTCTCTTAATAGTTTTTTTGTTAATTCATAATGATGCGTAAATAAGATGCATGTCTCACAACTCTCCCCCACTTGAATAAATTTCGCCCCAAAATTTATATGTGTACAAGATCAAATAGATACAAGTAAAGATTCCTCATATTTTTCTCATCTTCTTATATAACTTCTTTCACAGAATAACTTTGCCAATCACTTTGATTAATGAAATAGTCTTGATATAAAGTACTTAACCTTTCCTGTCCAGAATCTGGACTGACTACTTCATATAAGACAGTTCTTCTTTATCCAAGCTCTGGATCTTTTTTTATTATCAACTTAACTCTTTTGCCTACTTTGAGTTATCTTGAGCTTATTCCGAATAATTTTAACTAATTCTAATAACTTTACTTCTCCTTACTCATCTCATCACATAGGCTCATAACATTTCTTCAAATCCTGGAATAGTTCATTCTCACTTTTCCTCATTATTTGTTCACATTTCCTTTTAGATTCCAATAAAGATTGCACTATTCTGACCGGTCATCAGTGTTCTACCTTTGCCAACTGATGGATCATACAAATTCAATAACTCTCATTTCATTCCCGACTATAATGTTCTCGCAACTTTTGGTAAATTTTGATACTATCTAAATGCATAGTATATATTTTTAATTTACCATCCATTACATTATCTCGGTTTGTACATCTATTTTTCTCATTACACATTTTCTATAAATGTATAAGGTTTATATTCCTCTTACTAATCTCTCATTGAATATAATAACTCATCGCCCAATACTCATTACACTCATCTGAACACAACTCCATATTCATGTATGCAAAAAAATTCTTTTCCCGCACATATCACATATATCACACCACTCTTACTCTTTTCCACACATATATACACAACACCACACACAAATCACTAAATATGCACCCTAGTGTGATAACCGAATGACATTGGAGTTTTTTTTAAGATGCACTCTTCTAAAATCAATCCTCATATGTCCATCATATATCACAAGACCCAAGAAATATACACACTCACACCGAGATGCATATGTGTCCAACCCTGAATTAATATAGGCACAACATTATACTCACGCCAACTCTATACACTATCATGAATTCGTATCCAAATTCTCATGCTCAATTATTTTTCAATTACTCTCTGTCCTACTCTGAATTACTAATCCGAATTCATATCATATTGTATACTTTTTATATTCTTGCTAACTATTCATTCTTCATCTCTACGGCAACTATATATGCCAAATATCCATATCAACTTTTTTCACTTTATTAATTGTATATTTGCTTAGCCACGATATTTAATTATCCTTGTTATAATGCTCTTTTTTAGAACAATCTTTGTTATCATATCTCTGTGAATCCCAATTATCTCCATAGTATCGTCAAAATTCTCTTATTTAAAGCATATGTCTTTACTGACAAAACAAGCCATATTCTTGCTTTATTTTTTGCATTTACATTTTGACCATTCTAAACTCTGGATTTAAGAACTACTAGCTTTCCTTTTGCCTTTAGTAAGAGCACTTCTTCCCGCAATCTCTTTAGTTCTTCTCTATGAACATGCCCATTTTATGTGGCCTGATTACCCATAATTGTGACATTTAGGAAGTTTGTTAACTGCAACTATACAGTCTTTAACAAGATGCCCCTTCATGTTATATCTGTAACATCTCGCTTTTGGTGAACGAGATCCTAAAAATCCTTTACTATGTTGTTGTTGTTGTTCAGTCATTCTACATCCCGGGTTTCGAATACTCTTTCTCTTCTTATGTAACTCTCTCATAGCCTGAAGTGATCCCCAATTAATTTGTGAACTCTGTCTGCCCTTATTGATAGATTTACCATTTGTCCGAGACTTCTTAGACCATTCTCTTCTCTTATCTGCCTTGTCAATGTCTCTCTCTCTGTTATTTTTGATTTGTTTACCAACTGCTTGAAATTTTCTTCTTCGAATAATGCAACACGTGGTTGGATTCAGATATGTAATTCCATTTGAAAATTTTCACACATGACCTTCTCAATCGCAACCATAAATGGCACACAATGAGATAGAACCGTGAATTTAGCTACATATTCATCCACAATCATAGAATTTTGCTCCAATATTGAGAACTTCCGATTTTTCTCAGCTTGATAAAATTGATAGAAATACTTCTCTTTAAATGCATCCTCAAAATTTCTCAACTAATGTTTGGCTCTTCATCTGTCTCAGTCGGAATAGCAATCAATATTCTCTTTGTAGATTCCCACCAATGATATGCCTCCTCCATAAGCATTAAAGAGGCTAGTCTCAACTTATCTTCATCTGCAATTCCCAAAATCCCAAAAATTTGCTCCATTCTTTTCAACCAATTCTCAACATCCTCCTCTCCTTTGGTACCCGTAAATACTAGTGATTCCATCTCCTTGAAATTTTTGAATAAGATGGTGTTAAGTTTATCTGTCGATCTTTCCATTTGAATTAATGGAGACGGTGGCCTCTCAAAATATCTTACTTGTATTTCTGCCATTCTAATAATGGATTCTTGAAGTTGCCGTACTGGATCATCTCTTCCTTCTCTAGCTCTAATACGCTCTTGTCGATCTCCCTGACTTTGCCTAACATAGACTAATGGCATCTCATTCCCACTTCGTTGATCATGCTCCATGGCAACTCTATTTATTTAAATAAATAAATCATAATATATCAATGAATATGACATAATCTCTATCATCCTCTCTACTACAATCAATGACACATCCAATAGTCCAATGTCCCAGTTGACTCCTGAAGTCTACAGAATCTTTAAAACTCCACTTCTGATACCAAAAATTGTCACGTCCCAATCCGGACAATTATCTAGGTAACTACCAAGGAGAGTGACGTGGCAACATCAGAAACACATATACTATTTAACAACATCTGAACATATAATGCAATAAACTGGATACAAAGTCTCACTAAACTAAAATAAAATCTCACTATATAAATATAACTGAATGATACAACATATTGAGCTTAACCACTGGGAAAAACAAAATCCAAACTCAACTTACATCTCTGAACATATAAGTACATATGACTCTCTAATACATCAAATGTAAAACTCTCTTAAAATATAACCCGACTCACTGACTATATGACAAAAGAAAAAGACTCATCTCTTGCAGCTGGACAAGTGGACCTCTAGTCAGCATCAACCAACGAATACCTGGATGGGGAGAATGGTATAAAACTCATCGGCAAGGATTACTTAGTGAATACTATGGAATAGTATAAATAAGAGCAATTATGGATCAAGTTACTTTTTAAAATCAACTCACGGTTTTCGAGATTCTGGGATTATTGTGTAATACTAGGCGATTTCTTCGAGGTCTGGTTTGAAGGATGCCTAGCTAACGTTCCTTCATATTAGAAGTCTTGGAAAGTCAATTGCAAAACATGATTTTCCTTGGAATGTAGGGTGAGAGGGTAAAGTGTGTGTTTTTCAAATGGTGTTGAAAATGGTTTTTATTGTAAGCATATTGTGTTGGTTTTGTGCCTTGTTATGAAGGTGAATTTTGTGTATATCAATTTCGAGGTCGAAATTTCCTAAATGAGAGTGAGTTGTCACACTTATTCCATTTAAATAATTTAATTATTTATAATAATAATTGAGTTATGATGTGGTTAAAGGTACGAATTGTAAAAGTATTGTAAGGAATGATTATATGGAGTATAATTAAGTATAAGGGTCTATGGGTGATGTCTATGCAAGTATAAGGTGTGCCTGGTGTATATATGAATGATACTGTAGTAAAATATCATTTCAATGAAGGGAAATTTGGTCATTTATCTCAAAAACCTAATTTAGGGATGGGAGTTGTATCATTTTGGATCAAACTCTTTTGGTGCGTGTATTCTTGAGAGAGCTCTTGGAAGAATCCTATAGAGAGAAGTTGGAGAAAGAGGATTCGACCATGTTTTCCTAGAGAGATCTTCATCATCACAGATCATCTATATTGTAAGTATCCTTTCTTCTCAATCTCATCTTCTAATTCCTAAAATTCATAGTAGATCTTAGTTTTTGCTTCGATTATGGAGTTTTTGAACTTTGGTAAGAAATCCTTGATTTATAGCCTTGTAAATATTTAGAGACTTGGGGATTTGAGTATGTTGAGTGTTTGCGTTGAGAGAATCCATAGACTTGTAAGGTTTTAAAAGTTTAGGAATGATTTTTTTGAGATTGGGAGAAGATTGGTTCGAGAAATCGCCAACAGAACCAGTTTTTATGTAGTGGGTACCAGTCCCTCTTGGGCAGAAGGGTGCACTATTTTGTGGGTTCCGGTCCCCCATATCACGGGAGACCGGTCCCCCTTAAGAATTTTCAGACATGTTTGGGTTTTAGTCGGGAGTTGACCAACGTCTTGGAATAATTGTTTTGTGGTCATTCTAATCATTGCTTGAGGGTTTAAAGTAACTATTTGTGAGTGGTTTTGAGACTCGTAAGCATGGTGATGTTATTTCTTAACTTTAGTTTTTGGGTGAGGGTTATTACCTCGTAAGTTTGAGGGGGTCTAAGGTATTTCTCAGAAGTCACGAGTGGGCTTAAGGTTCATAAAAGGTTAATTGTCTTATTGATTTTCCTTATTCATTGAATTAGTATTGATTTATATAAGTTATTCCAGGTGGGTGACCAATACTTTTAAAAGTCTCATAGAGGTGGCCTTGGCGTCCTTCGTCGATATTCAGTGAGTTTGTTAGATATAAAGTTATATTTATTCATATGCAAACAGTGTGGGGGGGATTTTTTTCCTTAAAATGCATGCTTCTTATGATAGATCAAGCATGCTATTAACTTGGAAACCATTGGATGTTATAAATGCATAGAGTTGATAAATATGCATGAATTGGATAAATGAAGATAATAATCAGAATAGCGCATCAAAAGCATGTTGATCTTTGGGTGACTATTAGTTAGTAAATTTGGTAAATGCACCTCGTGTCGTATTATGGCTACTCTCATGTGAGTTATAATTATAGGCATTTATAACCAACGTGAAGGTCAGTTGGGCATATTGCCATATGAGTTAAAGTTGGGCTTCTTGCCACTATGATACAATGTTGGGCTTATTGCCATCGTGTTAAAGTTGGGCATTTATTGCCATTATGATTTAAAGCTGGGCTTGAGGCCATTTTGTTATAAAGATGGGCAATAGTTGATTTTATATAAAGATAGGAGTGGAGCCAATCTATAAAGTTGGGCATAATGTCACATTATTAGAGAAGTTGGGCAATAGTCAATATATATTGTAAGATGTAAATTTGTTAAGCTGATTATGATAGTATTGATTACTACGCGGTACATGTGTGATGTTATTAAGCTCCACCTATGTAGTTAAAGCGAAAAAGAAATGGAAATGGAAAATTGATATGTGATTGGCACAAGTCATAAATAATATCTAAACCGAATTAAAGGTATATAAGCTTTAAGATATGAAACAAAGAACTTGTATTATAAGAACAAGATACATGTTATTCATTGTCGGGCTTATGTGCTATGTGATACGTTGGTTGTGTTTAGATGTTTATTTCGTAGAACAAGATCTACGACACACGTGATTGGCCTTATGTGCTTATATGAGACGTTAGACATTTAATATAGGAGAATTGTAGGAATGACATGTCCTATGTACTTTGCATGTTTGCGTGGCATGTAGTTGTTTTTGAGGCTTTGGATTAGTATGGGAAAGTTCAATCTTTGAAAAGAGTAAACTTGATGTTTAACGGTTATTCACATTTGAGAGGTGAAAAGTGGAATAATAGGAAAGTCTATGCATTAAATGGACTAATATGGAATCCTATAGATGTGTTAAGGCAAGAATATACATGTTAGTGAAATGGGTAAATAACATGTACATTGTCATTTTAGAAGCTTATGTCAGCTTTCTCTTTTTTTAGTTCAGTTTTATTCAATAATTGTGATCACTTTGTTAGCCATATATGCTTAAACGTTCATATCTAATAAATTCCTGGATTTCCTTGCTGTGTTTTGTTCCCTTTTTATTTTGCTTAGAAATCCAGATTGTGGAGGATTTTGAGTTTGGGTCCGCTACAATCAGCTTGGATGTTTATAGCTTGGTTCAGCTGGTGCTAGAGGTGTCTTTCTCAGGTGGTCTTGAGGACTAGTTTATGTTTAGCCATTGTGGTATTGATTGGCATCATATTATGCCAATTATACTCCTAAGATTCATTCATTTCCTCCTCTCTATTATGCTTAATTGTGAGAATTAGCATATTTGTGCAATCACTCTTTGAATGCTTGCTTGTTAGACTTTTGTTGCTAAAAGAACAGGTTATGGAAAGAAGTGAGAAGGATTGAACATCACCTTTATACCGGGAGAATCTGGAATTCAAGGGAAAGAGAAAAAGTGTCTACCGGGAGAAACCTGTCTCCCACCGGGAGAGATACTTACTGTTTTTGGGAATACTGGGGAACATTGAAGTCTACTGGTAGACCATCCTATGTCTACTGGGAGAGGCTGTGGAGTTTGGATTGTCTGAAGCAAACCTATTGGGAGAATCCAATGAGCTACCGGGAGAGAATGGGTCTGTGATCAAAGCCTCAAGACCTCAAGCCAAGACCCGCCAGGAGAGGACCTATTCTACCGGGAGAAGTGAAGTCCCTACCGGGAGAGATCCACACTGTTTTTATGACAGAAAAGTGAAAGCCTTTCCTACCGGGAGGAATGAAGTTCTACCGGGAGAAGACATTCTTGAGCCTATTCTTCCCTTAAGTTCTACTGGGAGGATCTTCCCTCTACCGGTAGAACTTTAAGTCCCAGATTCTGTTTTTGCACGTGTACACTGATCACGTGGGTCCCCCATGGGCATGGACCTTGCCCTTCTGTTATAACCTCTTTTCCCTCCATGATCGAGATCTTCTAGAAGCCATGGGCTCCCTATATAATGGAGCAATCTGATTCGAATAGGGGTTGTTAATCCTTTGGAGGAAAAACCACAGTAGATAGGAATTTCTAGCTCTCTCTGTTTTGTTTTCAGTTCATTTCATTTCAGTAGAGTTTAATTGAAGTTTTCCTAATTGTAGTGAGTAATTGTAGTTCTCCTTTGCAAATTCAATTGACGTAATTTTAGGTTGAATTCAGTAGTTATAATTGAACTCTGTTATCAGAATTTTCTGTTTAGATTTGAGTTTTCATCTCTCTTCCATCTCATTTTCTGTTTAATTGAATTTAGAATTGCATTAATGGATTCATCTATCATTGTTATTGGTTTTAGATCGACGAGTGGCTAAAACCCTCAGGGATTCGATCCAAGGGTTCAATGGAGATTCATTGATGAACCCGCATTCTTCTCTCTCCTCAAATTCAAATTAATTGGATTAATGAGGGACTGAATTGAATCTGTACAATTGAGCAAAATTGTGGTATAGAGCACAATTTGATGTTGTGTAGACAACCTAGAGTTAGCACACTTCATACTTAGGAACTCTATACCCAATTGGGGCTATTAATGCCAAATCAGATCCAATTTGGAGTTTC
>NMUG010009293.1:0-11329 GCA_002855965.1 Monotropa hypopitys
TCCAAACCCTAACCGGTTACGCTATGCGCGGTTGTTTCCTCCTACTCACAGAGAGAGACCTCTAACCGGTTAAGCTCCAAAACCCTAACCGGTTACGCTATGCACATCAGTTTTACCAAAATAGCTGTTGGAGAGTTTTGGGCCTAACTTCTTCGTCCGAACTCCGATTGAGACGATTCAAGTTGCGTTGGATTCGTAATTGAATTATCTACGACTTTCATGAATAATAATTTCTGATTTGGAAAACGTATCAGGTCGTCACTAATTTGAAGCGAGTAAGGGATTATCCGGACGGTCAATCAATAACACACGTCGTGCCAGGGATTTCCAACTCACCCGGGCTTACTCTAAGCGACATACGATGATTATAGATGTTTCAAAACATCTCAAGAGTCTTGACGACGAAAATATCGATATATTGAATTTAAAATAGGTTTAGAAATTCGAGTCGTTACACGTACAATATGTAGCCCCCGTTGTGCAATTGGCCATAGACTAGTTAATGGTGTCAAATCAACAGCATGCACATGAATAATAGGAGATAAACTTTGACATTTATCATAACTCTGGACATATAATTGTGCATCATCTTGCATATAAGGCCACCAATACCCATGAGAAATTTCTCTATGTGCTAGTTAATGGCCTCTAACATAACTGCCGCACACTCCATCATGGATATCATAGAGGAATTTTTGCACTAAAGTTGGATTGTCACGCCCCAGAATTTCGAATCATTTTTTTGAAGTCAATAGAATGGATAATAAATAAATTAGGAAGAGCCACTTGCTACACATAAGATAAACGTAAAGATAACCAGACAATGCATAATAAGATACAAGAGAGATACAAAAAAGTACAAAGTGTGGAAGTAGCTAAATACACTGGCCATCTACAATTGATACAACTGAAATGAGATACAATGATACAAGAAATGAAACTGAAGCTGGAATGGCAAGCTCCTAAGAAAATCCAGTAGCTGACTCGAACTGCAATCAAAGGCCTCCTATCCCTACAACACTGGGGGAAAGGGGAAGAGGGTCTGAACGTTCCACGTGATCGGTGAGAAAAACCAATACTACTACCGTGCATGCATATGAAGAGTGTATGCACAAGTGTCCACAAGCAAGCATGCAAAGACAAGAAAGAACCCAAGTACCTAAAGTGACTGAAACTCCTCAAGAAACACTAAACTCGAATATACAACCGACAATGAATAATGACTCACGTCCTCAATATCAAATGAACACATTACTAAAGTCTCCAAGACTCTGCTAAAATAGACCACGACCGAAGCATAACACTTAGTTTCATTACTAGGGTAAGACCATCCTAAACCTCTATTAAAAGGAACCAAGGACTATCTCACTAGAACACTCGATCTGTGTTTTTGGTATAGCCTGTATTGATGACACGGGACAACATAATAGAAATTACAACACAATACCTAAGCGTACGACGAAATTTCGTGTGTTAGTAGTGCCTTCGGTACTAATTCGTGCCTTCGACACTCATGATGAGTGACGAAACTCGATTCATGTTTTTGGTATAGCTCGTGCAGATGGCATGAAGTAAAATATGTATTATCCATATACAAAATTTGAAAATACGTATTATCCATGTATGAAATTTAGAAATATATATTACCCGTGTTCGAAATGCGTATTACCCATGTATGAAATAAAGTATATAATTTTTTTAGTCAAGAAAAATATTGAATATTTTTTTATAATAAAATGAACATGAAATTGAACAAATAAAATGAACATTTAATTTAAATTTATTTATTAAAATTAATATGTAACTATTTAATTATTATTTTTCAATATGCTCAAACTATAATAGGCTACCCAAAGAGTTGTTTATGTTATGTATTTTGTATTTGTTCCTTTTTTCTTTTTTCTTCTAAGAGGCCTAATTTGATTCTCTTTCCTGTTTAATGTATCTTTTTTTTAAAGCATATTAAGATTAATTATCCATCAGAGTATCTTACCAGTATAAATGGGGCCTATGGCAACTGCCCTCGTGGGATGGCAATTTGGTCAACAACATTTAGCACTAACAAAAGGACACATGGACCATTTTGATGTCCTGCTATAAATAACAGTCTGGTTGAATGTATAGACCTATTTACATTCCACGCCAATGGTAATTTGTTTGAATATAAATTGGGTCTAGACCACTCATTTGATGGATTTCATGGACGTACAGGAAAATACCTCAATGATATTGGGTGTATGTGAAGCCAACCACAACTCTTAACGACGTTAAGGTGAATATCTAAAATGAGAATGTCTAAGTGGATTATAGGCTATTTTAACAGTCTACTTTAAGAACTATTTGTCACACATTTTGGAGTTCAAGCTCAATTGTATGATCCTAGTTAATGAAAGCTTCCATTCAAACTACTATTTTAGTTAGAATGAACTACCTCATCTTGTGGCAATAGACCATGAGAACTTAAATAAGTAGAAACTGGCCACTCCATACTTTTCATTTTGTATGAAGTTTTTGATAGCACCATACCGAGGAAAGATGCAAAAAAATATAAAAGATTGAAAAGTGATCACAACAGATGCTTACGCCTTTTAAGTGTATTCCACTATAGGTTGTTCGAAGCGTAGGACATTATCGCGTAAAGCATAATACTCAGAAGTCCGAGGTCGAATCCTCAGGGAATGGAATGCTAATTAATTGATTTCGGTTCTTTGAAAGAGTTTTTGAATATTTTTGGCTCTAGGTGGCCAACCGGATTGATTTTGGATTGATTTATAACTAATGATTCAAACTAGAATAAATGACAATAACTTAAAAAGGGAGCGGCCATGGTTGACTCACCCATTGAATCTCCGGTGTATATCATCTTTGATATTCCTAACTAGACCAAGACGTGGTCATTATTAGGATAGAAAGCCTATTACATAGTACTAGCAAGGATTACAAGTACATATCTTAGACCATCCATATGACGTGAATTCATCGAAGATTAGGACATCGCATCAAACACCTCGTGTGTCAATCTCTTGGCTACACTAAATTAAGATAATAACACTAACCTCGTGATTCGAAAGTAGAGTTCAAAGATAGTACTTGTATTCTTTGTCACATGTCAAAACGATATCTACTAGAGAGTTCATTGGGTGAGTGGCCCCATGGCCATCACAATAGGACTACTCACACATAGAAAACATCAAACCAATGATTATAAAGAGAGACATGATTAAGAACTAATAAGATTCAATGATAAAACTGAGATTTGAAAAGAAGAACAAAATTAAATTAGAGTTTGTTTTAGAGTTATAATGGAAAACACAAGAAAAATCAATACGTAAGGTCCAAAATACGTAAGAATTGTATTTTGGTTGAGTTGACAATTTCATGATTGACAAAATATAATTAATTGAGTTGTAATTTTTATTTTTAGATGCGTCTGTTTAGGATGTGGAAGGAAAAATTCAAATCGTCATGTAATATTTTTTATTTTCCTTATTTTGTATCATCGGGCGTCAAGTAATTATTCGGGATTGACGAAGACATTTGAAGAAGTCAGGATGCTAAAAATAATATTTTTTTACCTCAAGAAGTCGTTCAAGCGAACTACAAATTTCGCTCAAGCGAAAACTTAAAATTCATTCAAGCGAAACTCTAAATGTCGCTCAAGCGAAATTCTAGATTTCGCTCAAGCGAAATTCAACCCGCTCATGCGAAGTTCAATTCGCTCAAGCGAAATTAAAATTTCGCTCATAGTTCTGTCTTCCTTATTTTTTCTGAGACAGAGGTTTCCAAAATTGATTCTTATTCTCTCCAAAGGCGATTTTATCAAAGAGAGTGATTCAGTCCCTTTCCTAAAAATCGATTTCCTTCATTTGGCTTTCCTAAAACCGTTTCTGCCATCTACATACTAGAGGCGATTCCAGGTTTCCAAAATCAATAACACAGATTTCCAAAATCTCTTCAAACAGATTCATTTTCCAAATTGATCAAGTGAGGGGCTGGCGATTTAAGTTGCGATTTCACACTCTTTCTGAGTATGGGCGATATCATCAAGGTTTGTTTCCAAATCAAATTTCGTTTCCGTAAAATCTGATTTCCAAAAACGTTTCAACTTCTCGACATCTACGTTTGCTTCACGATTTTCATCAGATCCAAATTCGTGGGTTTTCAAAATCACAAAATTTCCAAAATCAATTTCATATCTCTTAAATTTTCAAAATTGTATCCTATACATATATATATTCGACAGAGAGGAGAAACGAGTGGGTGTGCATACGGGGAGTGATGTGAGGTATTTTGGGTTTCAATTTTGTTCATAGTGTTTTTCCGGGTCTATGCTGAAGAAGTAAGGTTTCCATGTTTTGAGCAGTAGCCATCGATTTTGATTCTTAAGTTTTTCGGAAATTCAATTTTGATTTTGCAATTCACATCGTCTGAGTTTCCATTGATTAGCGTTTTGATTTTTCAATTTTGAAAATCGGTTTCTTATTGGAAATCTAGAATTAAAGGTTACATGAGATCTATTGATGAGGAAGTTTGGCATGCATGTATCACTCAATATGTTTTTCCTGAAAAAATTATTGATAATGTCTGTACTCGAAAAATGCCATGCGAACTATCTGTTAAAGAAAAATCTTTGCTTCAAGCTAATAATCGTGCATGTAACTCCGAAAATTTGAGATACTTTTTTTTGAGAAGTGTTAAAGAGGTAAGAGTATCCCAAAAAAGGGAGTAATGTGCTATCTACTACACACCCACACACACACCCACTCATCACATTATTTATTACAACACACGCTTGCGCTACCCTGATACAAATAAAAAGAGGCAAATAAGGTTTTATAACGCAACCCTGTACAATAATGCCCCAACTAAACGAAAATACCAAAATAAGATTTTATAAATTAATCCTGTACAAGGTGGCCAACAAGAAAGAAAACAAGACTGTACAGTAAAAGAAGAGCAACCTATCACTACAGTCCGGTCGGCTCCAAGTAAAAGAGACAAATCCTACAAAAGTAGAGGGTCAGGCACGACCACCTGGTAGAGATAATACATCTCCTACCGTCTATAATATTGGGGGCAAGTGTGTGACAATGCAAGGAATGTAATGTGACATATGCAATGGATCTCATATTTAAAAATAGTTATTCTCTTTCAAATATTTTACTGTCGACTCAAAGCAAGGTAAAAGCAGTAAAACTAGTGTCTGACCAAGACTCGAGAAAGAGAAGTAAAAGTATCCAACGTCTATCCAAAAGATTGCCTAGCAAAGGGCAAGAGGGAATTGTGTCAAGTGTCGACCCATACTAAGTAAAAGACTCATTCTCCGTTATAAAAACGTGTTCCAATTCTCGTTTATTTTTTCAAGATTCACTTTACTTTCACACCTTATAGAAATAAGGGCAATCACCAATAGTATTGAGTTTCGGCTAGTTCCGTCATTAGGGGCTTGTCAACCTCTAAACGTAAAGTTCCTAGTGATTCCCCGGCACACCGGGAGGGCCCAGTCAAACCCTCATTGCGCAATGTCGTGGGTGCTCACAGTAGCCACCCAAGGTATCCACACTACCCGCATAAATATAGCCAACTCAGATTCCTCGTATAGAGTAGATAGTGTCACATTTACTTCCCCGTCACAACCTAGGGCAAATATCCTCCTAGTCGACGTGTCATCCCACTATGTGACTTTTCTTCCATTGTTTCCAAAACATTTCCGTTTTATTCCCAAAACATGTTGTTCGTTCACGAAACGTTCCAATTGTTCGATTTTCCACAAAAACGTGTCAAAACATTATTTAAGCCACCAATACCCATTGGGATTCCCAAACAAGCCATTTTCCCCAATTTGATTTTATAAAACGACGACGATGGGTTTTTCACAAAATTGGGGTTTTTCGAAATTAAACTCGGAATCGAACAATTAACTTCCTAGGGAGTTCATAGAGACCCTAGACAATACCCATATGTGACCAATTGAACCGAACGACGACTCGATAACACTAATTTTGCGAATACACCAAATCGACGAATTTTCCTAAAACAATTAAGGAAGAATTTAGGAGGCCAACATTACAAACGAGAGAGATAGAAAACTCTATCTCGTCGGAGCTCCGGTGATGCTCCCCGGAAAAGTTCGCCGGAAAACTCCATGATCGCCGGAGTGAACTAAGCCCGCCACCGCGAAGCTCTTGCAAGACTCTACAATGTTTCCTAAGACCAAAACCTTAAATGATCAACCAATAATCATGTAATGTAGAGAGAGCGTGTAGATCTAGGATTTGGAGAGAGGGAGAAAACTTACCGATCTAGACGATCCAAGAATGTTGCCGCGTAGAGGGAAGAGAGGGGAACAAAGTTTCTTCTTCGATTTTGTTGAGATCCACCATGGATCTCCATGGATTCAAGAGAGAAGGTAGAGGGAGTTGGGAGAGGGAGGTAGAGAGAGGGAATTAGGGTTCCAAATAGTGAGGATGACCCAAGTTTTCGGACAAATGGGTTATATAGGACCCCTGGTGAAAGTACCGAGTTGCCCCTCATTAATCCTTCTTGCACAACATTTTTAGCCTTCACGATCGGTACACGCAATGTGGTGTACCGGTCGGGACCTCACAGAGGTGCCCACTGATTTAGCTCGACTGGTACACGCAATGTGGTGTACCGGTCCGCAAGAGTAAAATTTCACTGACTTGGCAAGGTGAAATTTCCGAGAGTATTTTGGCCATAACTTCTTTGTCCAGACTCCGATTGAGACGATTCAAGTTGCGTTGGATTCGTAATCGAATTGTCTACGACTTTCATGAACAAAGAAATCTGATTTGAAGAATGGATCAAGTCGATGGATTTTAAATCGCGATTAGAGATTTATCCGAACACACGACCATCGACGAACATCATGCTGGGGACGCCCGTCCTACCCGGACTTACTCAACGATACACGAAATATGATTTATTGAATTTATTAAAACGGATGGAAATTAATTAAAATTTTCGGAGTGTGACAAACTACCCACCTTACAAAAATTTCGTCCTCGAAATTTCTAAGGTAGAAGAACCGAAATACAACACCACAAAGGGAACAACGCCCAAAAGCACCAAACGCTTGAATAAATTCGCGACGAGAACCGACAACAATGACAAGGAGGTTACCAACCGAAACAACTCCACCAACGAACAAACAATGCCAAAAGAGATCCACAATCGATAACAGTTTCACCTAAAACAACGTCCAACACAATCGCAAACCGAACGAACTACCAACTTCCTTAAATGCGCAACACGTCGCCGCATGCGAAACACTTTGCAATGCAAGGAACGTCAATAAAGAACCAGATGCAAGCAAAAGAAAACGTTCTCGAGAGAGATAAGGATTTCCAAAGAAATGGTTTTCGCGCAACCATAAGTTCCCTAAACGAACCAACAAGCTAGAAACGCACCTTCTTGAACAAGAACACGATACGGAGGTCAAACCGCAAAAATATCGCCCCGAAAAATTTCAGAAAAAATTCCAGAAAATTCTAGAACATGCCACGACACAATGTGAACATGCCGGGAAAATTTCTGAGTACTGAAACGTCACGGATACGAGGGGATACAGTACAGATACGCCGATACGTAAAGGGTACGGTGCGGATACACCGACACACCAAGGACATACCGAGGACACACCGATACGCCAAAGACACACCGAGGACACGCCGATACGCCAAGGATACACCTAGGACACACCGACACGGTAAGGATACGCCGAAGACGCACCAGTACGGTAAGGATACGCAGATACACCAAGGATACTCCGGTACGGTAAGGATACGCGGATACAGTACGGATACGATACGGATACGATACGGATACTCCGATTTTTCCAAATATTTTTCTAAAATTTTAAAAAAATAAAAGAGTGATTTTTGACTACTGCAAAGGAGTCCACAACGACTTTAACACTACGAACGCGCAAAACAACCCCGAAAAAGGTTTCCGAACAAGGTAGGAACAATCCAACCGATACGACGTAGGATTTGAAAGCAAGACAACCCGCAAGGGATGGTCACATAACAACCGTGCCACCCAAATCACACCAAATGACCACAACGCCACCAAAAGAAGAACCAAACAGTCAAAATCTCACAAACCGACCCGCACACACCTAACGCGGTACCAGAATGACTATGAAGTTTGATTTGAGATGTGCTGGCCAGTCACCTTCTCAAAACAATCCTTCATGTTCATTCCTACACCACATGACACGGACTACGCACACCGGTCACGCCAAACATCACCACAATCCAAGTCGGTGTAGTCGACTTCAAAGAGACATGTATATTCTACCCAACACTCGCAACCCAGCTGCACAACAAAAAAATTATCTTTACCTCACTGATCACACCAACCACAAGTCAATCCCACAATACACTCTCAAACAAGGCTTCAAAGGAAGACAACACAACAGAAGTGTCCAAACGCAAATGGACACGGCGCCAACGGATACGATAACAATCCGGATTCGCACAAGGACACGGCGAACAAGAACAAGTGAACAAAGGCAACCCGCAAACAAGAGTGCGCCAAACAGGGATACGATTCCTTAAAACAAGCTCAACGAAGTAGATGATTCTCTAAGCGCGAGAAGAACAATACATCACCACTACGATAAGCGCCACAACAGCAGACGTACCACAAACGGTCAACAGGAGGATGGCAACAGCCAATCGCAACGTCAAAAGTTGGAAAACAAGGAGTAAGAAGATTCTCCGAAAAACGCACAGCTTTTGTAATTGCCACCAAGTGCCAACAATAAACACGGAAAGTCAAATCGTACACCACCAAAGAACAAGGAATCCTAGTAATGACAAGGATAAGGCACGAGTGTACGCGACAATACTTCCAACAATGATGGTAGAGACCATCGATCACGCACATCGATCCAAGTGAGTAGAAGAGTCAACAAGAAACCAAGGAACGACTTCCACTCACTAACCCGACAAAGGTTAAACAAGGAAGAATTTAACATGCCGAGAAGGAGAGGCACTCGGCCAACCACATTCCACAACCAAGACAAAGCGACAGAATTACCCAAGTCACGATTCATCTCCTATAATCTCACATCCAAAAGAGAAAACAATTCTAACTCTCGTCTCCAAGTCCCAATCAAAACACACAAGTCATCTCTAGTCATCCATGAGTGAATCCCCAAGCGCATCAAAATACTAATTCTCCAAGTTCCTAAATCCAAACACTCCTCTTTCGACCCCAACAACCCAAGTGAACACGCTAACACTGCCACAAGGCCTCATTCAATCAACCCAAACCATTCATTTCTTCCAAACAATGACTTCAAATGAATCCACGTCTAAACCTCCCAATTTCCAAGCAATAACACCACACTTCTATCTCTCACCCAAAGTCATTTTCTCTCCATATTACTACCCAACAAGGCAAGGAATCCAAATACCACTTTTAGGAAGAACCACAAGATAATCACACACGCACTATCACTTCAAGGCAACAAGAGAACTAAAATCCTCAAACCACTTTTCCAACTCATAACACAACAACACTCATCGGGCAAACACCAAGGTACCTCAAAGTAGGCCTAACATTCAAACCATTTAACAAGCCCAATTGACCAACCGAGATGATTTCAACACAAGACTATCTCCCACGTCATTCCGCAATCCCACTAACCAAATAACCAAACGATCAAGTCATCACCTAACCAACAGTGGACCTACACAACTCAGTCCATCTCGAAAGACCTCAAGTCACAACTTAGTGCTCTTACAAGAACAAGATACTAATTGGTAATAACAGAAATATTTATTTAAGGATAAATTAATTAATAACAAAGTTAGAAAGAATTTTTAATTGGTAATAACAACATCCTACTTCGTACTCGGTAGGTGGAATTTCACAATAGAAAATCAAACTTACTTCAACTTTGAATGCAAAAACCTAGATCTACATCCCTTCTTCTCTCCCAAAGACCTCTTATCTCTAAAGCTGCGTGTCTCCCTCATTATGGCGCTCAAAAATACATTTAAACCTTCAAAACTTCGACCCTAAGATGTACCAAATTACCCTTAACTGACTTAATTAAAAACAGCAAAAATATACGCGTAGACCGGTCTAAACATTTCCTCGACCGGTCTAGCCTTGAATGGATTCTCTCGACCGGTCTACACTTTCCCCTCGACCGGTCTAAGCTTTGAAAATTGCTGATTCTTCACTTTAACATTCTTGGAATTCTTAGCAACATCTTCAAATGGTTTCCAAACAACATTACACCATCAATAACATCCTTTTAAGGACAATGGCCATGCACACGAACTTCCATGGTGCCAAGGAGCACAAATGACATCCAAAGGCATCAAACACACAAATTATAACCTATAAAACATATAACAACTACAAAACGAGAATGAATGCGATATGCACTAAACAATGGCAAATAATAGTTCAAACTAGTTCAATAGGAGAAAATAGACACGTGAAGATACAAAATGGCGTGTCTATCACAACCCCCAACTTGAAGGTTGCTCGTCTCGAGCAATAAAGTTTGAAACCACAACCAACACACAAATTCCTTCACATGCACTTTTAAACAATGTACTTAACTTTATCTCAAGGGTGTTGACGCATGTTATTAGCAAACAATGAAGTTATTCTAAGCACCACAAGTTTTTCCATGCTTTGACTCCAGAACTCACGTGGATATGAAAATTTCACTCAATCAATATCACTCAATCAAAAATTTGGACATGCATTCTCAACGAAGGAAAGTTAGCATTGTGCAAGCTAACAATTAATATGAGGAACCAAATGAACGCTAAACTAAGTAATCAATCACAAAAGTAATCAAATATGCACGCATTCAAGGAACTTAGTTCAACGAGGGTTTTGTGGATTAAAATGTAAATGGTTTAATCAAAGACAGTTAGACACCAAAGACTAATCACCAGCGATATTAGGCTAGGTAAGGCAAGTTCCGGTGCCTAGATAAAGTTTTAGCCCCATGGGCTCCATATCATCTAAAAACCAACAAAGTATCAAAGTGAAATTAGTCCACTCATTCTCACAAACAACAAATCAAACATTTCTTTTTTTTTCAACAAAAGAAAATTTTATTCTTTCTCCACTCTACTCTCCATTTCCTCCTTCTTGTTGCTCCGCTCCAACATCTTCGGCTACTTTGGCCGCTTGTTCTGCTTCGGCCGCCTCCTTTTCTGCCTGCTCTACTTCCAACTCAAACTGATCAAAATCTTCCCCGGACCACTCTTCTTCCTTCGCAATTAGCCACTTCAAATACTTGAGGGTCCTGCATTGCTCTAAATATTGG
>NMUG010009294.1:0-11327 GCA_002855965.1 Monotropa hypopitys
GAAGGCACTACTAGCACTCGAAATTTCATCGTATCTTTAGGTATTGCGTCGTGCTTTCTATTCTGTTGTCACGTGCCATCGGCACGGGCTATCACTATTTATTATACAAAATAACATGGTTGTCCCAGTCATATTTTGAATTTGTCTTAGTCATACATTTGTATTGTGCTTCCTATTTTGTCGTCATTTATGATTATACCCTTATATTTTGTGTTGCGGTTTCTATTTTGTCGGCACGGGTCATACTCTAATTGACCCATAAAAAAACGATCACATCATATTTTATACCCATTTCTATTAAAACCATATCCATTACATTTTCCCATTTTTTAATTTACAGTACACACAAAAGGACAAAACAAACCCCACATCCCTATTCGTGACAGTATATCTACAAACGTACACAAGCCCGCACTTGATCACCTCTCTTCCTCGATGTTTCTTTCTACAGCATCAGACGAGGGCTGAACATGAAGACTTCTGGGGGTCCCACATAGCAGGAAGCAAGTACATACGATTATTCACTCCATGTGCATTGTAGCTCGCCCTCGTTGTCTTATCAACAAGAACCTCACCCGGATACCCCGGGTAAGACCCCGGCCCGAACATCCCCGTACATGCCGACACCGCCTCCAGAGGAGCGGTGGGGGGTCCCTGAAAATACCCGTTTCGATACGGGTTCGTAACTGTGCCAGCTAGAACAGTAGCGATATTAATAATCATGCCGTCAATTCCAACGTCGCCGTTTGGCGACACCAAGGGCGGAGTCTGTGGGCCGTATATGGGCTGGTGAAACGGCCACGCGCACTGACCTGGGCACTGAGTCTCCGAGTTACCCACCCAAGCGTAAGCAAACCGGTTCTTCCCGCGGGTCGATCCATGGCTCCCGCACCTCATGCAGAACCCAGCGACAGAGACGTCTTTCGCCGTTAAAACGATGCTAACGGCGTTAGCATGACCGTATTTAGCAGCCAGGGCTTCTATGTGAATGTCCTTGAGTGATTTCCCTAGAGAGTAGTTCTCGTTGAGGATTTGTTTTCCGACAACGAGGGAGGCACCGCCGCCCTTGTACTTCTGGATGGTGCGCCACCACGAGGCGACAGAGGGCGTTGGGGTTTTGGGAGAGTTAAGGGATTGGATGAAGTCGACGATTATAGATCGTTGGATCGGGCTGAATTTTCCGTACCATATCAGATTGATAGTCACGGTTCCTTTCAGTAGAGCGCCGTTGTGGTATTGTAGAATCAATGGCTCTTCCTTCACCAGAGCTGAGAACGAAGGTTGGATTAGAAAGAGGAGCACAGAGAAAGTTGCTAAACGGTAACCAAAGCCCATGATCGAGGACGCAAGTTTGAATTTGGAAGAGTTTTTGTGAAGGTGGGAGAGTGATGGAGCCGGTGTGGGTATTTATAATGGGGATACAGCTGGAGATAGGGATAGGTCGTTGTCAAAGGGTGCTGGGGTGGGATGGGAGGGAGTGGTTGGACGGGGAAAGCTTTGGTCGCGGTGAACGAGTTTTTAGCAGTGACTGTTCTTGGTTTAAAACAAACAAAGCTATATTTGTGTTCCAATTAGGAGTGTCAACACATTTACAAAAAAAAAAAAAGACGGTCCCCCACTCCATTATCCGGCACAAGGGTTGAAGACATGAGTATTGGTAATTGCGCGACTCGCCCATAGATTTCACATATAATGTTTGTTCGGTGCTGGTACACCTCTCCTTGAAGAAAGAGTCCAGCCTATTGCATTTTATACTTCATCTAGGGGAACTCAAACCGACTACACAGGGCAGTCCCAGCAAGGATCGGAAAATTAACCTATTATATGCTCACATCACTAGGCTATACGCCGGGTGGCTAGATATCCATAACCTGGCAGTCTCAAGTTTTGAACTTGGGAACTCACGGAACTAAGACGCTTCCCCAAGCCACTTGGCTATCAGGACGGGATATCCAACACATTTACAATCACAACGCTACATTTACAATCACAATACTGAATCACAATAATCTTATTTGAAAAGAAAATAATATGGGTTATACTATTTATATTATTGGATCCATCATTTTCTTTTTAAATAAAAGTGTTGTGAACGAGTATTGTGATATTTTGTTATAAATGTAACATTACTAGTCCAAAAAAGTGAATATACTTCTAGGAAAATCAAACATTCTGAGGGAGAGAGTTTACAATGTGCATCTCATGTGTTAAGTTGCAAGATATGCATTTGGTGTGTTAATTAGATTGTTACATTGAACTTAGATTTTGGGATATCCAGTCAACTAGGCTGGATTTCTATTACGGTAATTTATAATTTTATAGGTTTTAGTTTCATTCTCGTCGATGCTTTATCAACTAGCTTTCTATTTAACCCTTTGATTAGTAGACCCACAATATTATTTTTTGATTTCACATAATCAATTGTGACAATCCCACTTGAGAGCAGTTGTCTAATAATATTATGTCTTCGATATATATGTCTCAACTTACCATTATACATATTACTTTATGCTCGTCCAATTGTTGATTGACTATCGCAATGGATACATATCACTATCACAAGTCTCGACTATCTTGAAATATCTTCGAAAAAATGGCGTAGTCATTCTGTCTCTTCAGTTGTCTTATCTAATACAATAAATTCCGACTTCATTGTAGAGCGTGCAATACATGTCTGTTTGGAAGATTTCCAAGACACTACTACACCAACCAAAGTAAAGACACATCCACTCGTGAATGGTGGGTCTTTTATATCAGGAATCTAATTTACATCATTGTACCCATCTAGTACTGTTGGATATCTGGTATAGTGCAGTCCATAATCACGAGTGTACCTAAGTATCGTAGCACTCTGACTATTATTTTTCAATGGTTCTCTCCTAGATTGCTCATATATCTACTTAGTATATTGACAGAGTAGGCTATGTGAGGCCTTGTACAACTCATTAAGTACATCGAACTTCCAATTATACTTGAATACTCTAGTTGAGATATACCCTCACCAGAATTCTTAGATAAAGATTTATGCCCACAGGAGTCCTGGCAACGCATATGTATCTGACTTATTTTATTTCTCAACAATTTTCTCAATGTAATAAGTCTAAGACAATACAAGTCCAGTTGATGTCAAACTTCAAGTTTATCATGTTCTTGGTAGATTTGATAATTTTATCATTACTACCGACAATAAGTATGTCATCAATGTAAAGACACAATATGACAGCCTTCAACTGTGTCTTTGACGTAAACACATTTGTCACATTCGTTGATTCTGAAACTACTTGACAATATAGCATTGTCAATCTTCCCATGCCATTATTTCAGTGCTTGTTTCAGACCATACAATGATTTGATTAGTCTACAGACTTTCTTTTCTTAACCAGGAGCAGAAAACCCTTTAGGTTGTTTTATATAGATCTCTTCATTCAGATCACCATTAAGGAAAGCTATCATTACATCCATCTGATGTATTTCCAAATTGCGCAAAGATGCTATTGCAATTATCATCCAGATAGATGTTATTCTCGTAATAGGAGAATATGTATTAAACTAATCAAGACCTTCTTTTTGCTTGTATTCTTTGATAACAAGTCTGACCTTATACTTATCTATTGACCCATTTGCTTCCATCTTTCTTTTAAAGATCCATTTGTAGCCAAGAGGCTTATATCCTTGAGTAAGATCCACCAGTTCTCATGTATGATTTTACAGAATGGAGTTAATTTTCACTTTTGATTGCCTTTTTCTACATTGGTCTTTCTAGAGAGCTTACAGCTTCCTTGATGTTCTGAGGCTCACTTTCCAACAAGTATGTTAGAAAATCTGGACCAAAAGAAGTTGAAGTTCTTGTACTTTTACTATGTCTAGGCTCAAGATCTTCTTTTTGGTCTTGACTGCTTTTATGAACAATATCTAGAGTACGTATTACCGAACTCGATTCTCCAATGGATCTACAAGGAAATACATGCTCAAAGAACATTGCATTCCTAGATTCCATTATTGTATTCTTATATATATGATATCTCATAGTCATGCACCAAGAATCGATATGCACTACTAATGTGTGCATAACCAATGATCAAGACATTCAGATATATATAGACAAACTTAACCGACATAAGGTAGACCCATCTTAGCTAAACATTGGGCCATACTATTTAGAACATAAACACTATCTTCTGGAACATAGTCAGTGAACTTCCGGAACATCATTATATAAACGTTTAGAGTCAGCAGCATATATCATCATCTTCCGGAACATAGTCAGTGATCTTCTGGAACATCATTAGATATTGATTTAGAGGCAGCAGCATATATCATCATCTTCCAGAACATATACAGTGATCTTCTGGAACATCACTAACACAACTTTTGCAAGGCCCTCCCACATTTGTAAGTACTTGTAGGAAGGCTTTCGACCATTCCAAAGTTCATACGAGGTTTTATCAAGTTTCTTCTGAGAAACTTTGTTGGGGAGATAATTTGCTGACATTGCTTCTCATCACATGTTCTGTGGTAATCCAAAATTGATCATCATTGAGTTCATCATCTCCTTTAATATCTGGTTCTTACGCTCGGCAATACCATTTGACTGAGGCGAATAAGGTATAGTGGTGTGGTATATGATACCGTGTTAAACACAAAAGTCAACAACTGGTACTTCATATTCTCCACCACATTCACGGCCCAACATCTTGATCTTTCTGTCAAGCTGGTTCTCAACTTTATTTTTGTAAAGAACGAACTTTTTTAGAGCTTCATCTTTGCTCTTCAGTAAGTATATGTAGCAGTATTACGTGTAATAATTGATGAAAGTGATGGAATACTTGTTGCCTCTTCTAGTTTGTACAAATTCCAGATCCCATATATCTATATCGACCAAACCTAGAGGTTCTGTATTTATTTATATCGTCTTGAAAGATGATCTCGTCATCTTAGCCTCTACAAAAGTTTCACATTTATAACTTTTATCAATGTGGAATGATGGAATGTGGACCAAGTTAATTAACCTACGTAAGATGTCAAAATTAGCATGATCTAGTCTAACATGCCATAAATTGGAAGACTCAAGCAAGTAGGTAGAAGGGACTTTCATTTTATTCATTTAATTTATACTGGTATACATAGTCATCACATTGAGTTTGAACAACCCATTAGATACATAATTCTCCCCTACAAAAATCTCAGCTTTGGTGAGAACCATCTTGTCTGATCCAAAAACTATACAGAAGCCATGTTTAGAAAGCAAAGACCCTGAAATCAAATTCTTCTGTATCTCTAGTACATATATGACATTGTTGAGAGTCAGTTCTCTGTCTGATGTCATCTTCATCATGACCTTGACATGTCCAGCTATGTCAGAAGTAGTTGAATTTCCTATATAGAACTTTGTACATTTGTTAGAGCCTCAAAAGATATGAACATCTGCCTGTCCGAGCAAATGTGGCGAGTAGCCCCAGTATCCACCGACCATTCTCGATCATTAGAACCAACTAGGTTCACCTCAGACACAATAGAAGACAAATTGATGGCTTCTATACCTTCCAACAGCTGAGTATTTTGATATTGGTTCTGTTGCTTGCGTGGCTTGCGGCAATCAACAAAGCGATGTCCAACCTTATCACAGTTGAAGCATCGGCCTTAAAACTGACTACTCTGTTTCTTACCAACACCTCCCTTAGGTTTCAACTTGTTATCATTGTCCTTACCAATATGCCTGCCTGGAATTTTTTTCTTGCATGGAACTTTCTTCTTATTACCATTGATTTGTCCTTGTTCAATAACATTTGCTTTGGGGATAAAGGATGAGTGCAAAGTCTTGCCCATTCTTTGATTCTGTTCCTCAATTTGGAGCTTGGTGATCAACATCTCCAAAGTCATCTCCTTATTCTTGACTACGAGATACATATTAAAACTGTTCCAAGATGGAGGCAACTTATGAATCATTGAAGTCACCGGAAGGAATCACTCAAGATCATTCCTTCAGCCTTGATTTCATTCAGGAGGACTTGAACCTCTTGTACCTAACTGCTCATAGTCTTTGAGTCCACCATCTTCTAGTCATAAAACCTGCCAACTACAAACTTCTTGATGCCAGACCCTCAATCTTGTATTTGTTCTCAAGGGATTCCCAGAGTTCCTTGGTCATTTTTGCCCCGTAATAGACTTTGTACAGCGCCATGTCTAAGTTGTTCAACACATAGTTCTAACACAAGAAGTCGGAGTGATTCTATGCATCCAGAGCAACCCGAACATCCCTGTCTGCATCATTTCTAACAATGAAGGGGCATCTTCAAACAAGAACCTCATAAGATTTCAAGGTTGTGAGATAGAAGTACATCTTCTTCTGCCACGGCTTGAAGTCAACCCCTTTGAACTTCTCGGGTTTATTAATATGGCTCAATGAAATATTAGGCACTGCGGTATAGATATTGACATGAGCACCCGCTGTAATAGTTGGAGTACCATTCTCATTGCCAGTTTGAGTTGCATTTTCAGTCTACATCTTTTCGCTAAAAATTAACATCCCAACAATAATCAACACAGATTATATCCAAAGATAGACGAACAATCTAAAATTGTGCACAAAACAGACTATTACCCACTTTAAACCAATGTACCCTAGGGTCCCAAGGGGCTCACCCCCTGGAGGGGGGGTCCTAGGGGGTCGCACCCCTGGAGGGGTCCAGGGGATAGCAACCCCACTGCGGGAGTTTGAAGGCAGTGCCCTCAAAACCTAAACGGTATGCACAATTTACAACATGAGGGACTATGTCCGCACAGTGCACAACCGCATAGTGCACAACCGCATAGTACACAGCTACACAGGGCGTAGCCACACAAGGCATATCCACACTAGAATCTCTACAATCACACTGAGTTGTGTTGATATTGGTTATTAATATCCATTTGCCATATTGAGAAACACTCAGGCCGAGTAGAAGATATGTTGCTATAATCTTATCTCTATCTTTTTCTCACAACTGAAGCACTTGTATTTATACAAACAGAGGTGCAATAGTCTCTTTAATTCCATAAGTGCAGAATACAAAAAGGATGCAACTGCTATACATAACTACACCCATAAATTTAGAGAATGAATGAACAGTTGTGAAAATCCAAAAGACTGGTGTGAATACATATGATGAATTGCTTCCTGGAACAGCTCACCTCGCCTGAGAGGGGCTTGAAACTAGTGTCTTGTTCTCCTAGTTCCTCCGCTTTGACCTGCAAAACCACGAATGAAGGAACACAAGGTGGGGGGTTGTGTCCTTGAACCGCCTCCGATGATCAAATAAGTGTATTGATCAATAAGGGAATAAAGTACTAATGTACTGGGTTAGTCTCACATACCTCTATTATAGGTCATCACTATCCTTTTATATCGTTGTCTATTCCTCACATAACCCTAGATCTGTAGCTACCCGTATTTTATAAAGAAATTTCCGGAATATAAATTCGTATTCTAAATGAGATTTGGAATCTTAATTTATTTTATCTTAAAATCTTAGTGTGATTTTAAGGTGGTTGATCCTAGGATGAGGTAGAGGATTCGATTACGAATCCAACGCAACTTGAATCACCTCAATCGGAGATCGGATGAAGAAGTTATGATCGAATTACCCTCGGAGGTCACGCGTTTCAATTTCTAAAGAATTTCTGGTCCGGTCATCCGGACCACGACTGAGTCTCGTCTGGACGAGCTCGGCAGGGAGACTACCAAACGACTCAGGAGTGGTAGTCCGGACGAAGGGGTTTCCTGTCCGGACGAAGGGGTTTCGTCCGGACGACGGTGGAGTTTCGTCCGGACGATGGTCGAAGAAAATGTGATTTGTCTGTGTTTTAATGAGGGGTCTTGTGGTCATTTCACCCAAAAATCGAACCCTTGGCCTTAAAAACGTTTTGGAAGCCCTTCTTCTCCCTCATTCCAACCCTAGACTCTCTCTCTGTATATCTCTACCTCCCATGGCTTCCCCACCTTCTCTCTAAATTTTGGGGGCCTTCCGGGCATCTCCCGGACTTCTTACAAGGAGAAACGTTGATCACCACGGCGAGGGCTTTCCGGCAACCTAGGTTTCGTCGTCACCTTCTCAAATTTTCGGGTAAGTCATTCTTGAAAGTGGGTTTCTCTTGTTGGTCCTTTAGGGACTTGTGTTCCCTTGGTTGTGATCTATCCATTGATATATATAGGTTCGTCGGTGCCGAGGATTTCGCGGCTAGGGTTTCCGCCATTGTTGGAGCTTGAGGTAAATATGACTCTATCTTGTGTTTATGTAATTGTGTTAGGCCACTAAATTGATTTACACAATTAAAATCAAAGGTTTTCATAAAAACCCATGTTTTGGAAATTATGAGATTTGACATGTTTTGATTAAATACAATTGAACTCATCCTTGTATTGGATTGGAGTATTTTTTATGGTTGTGGGACTTTGCGATAGTGAATTGAAGTCTAGGACTCATGATTCAATTATTGGAGATTGATGAGAGTTTGGGGGTTTTGTCCTAGGCATTCGAATTAGTGGAATTGAGTTGTAATTGTATGCCCACTAGGTGTTCGATAAAATACCCGAGAGGTGTGGGTTGGTGATCCATGATTTCGTGGAAGTGTTGGATCTTGGTTAGGTCCTTGTAGGTAACCTTGAATGGATTTGAGAGGTTCTACTTAGACTCTTGGGCGTGTAGCCTTGATGTTTTGGTTTGGTCATGGTGTGTAGCCTTGAGTTGACGATTGGGAAGTCATGTGATCAATTAGGTGTTCTTGGTGACTAGGACCCTTGTGTGCACTTATGCGCATTAGGTGTTTGTTGAAATGCCTTGGTGAAGAGAATAGGGATTGTGTGTGTGAATTCATCACACTAGACTAGGGAACTTGTCTATAGGCTATCGACACTCGTGATAGGATGATTTAGGTGAATTCGTCACCATCAATTTGGGAACTCGTCTCTCGTTGGCAAACTCGTTGCCCTTGTTGGAGAATTCGTCTCCTTTGATTAGTACTCGAAAATCTACTCAATTCACCTATTAATCAACCAACTTTAAATAACTAAATTATGAGTGTGGTGTGGTTGGCCAAACGATGTGGCCCTTGATTGTTGTTAGACAGTGCATTTCTCGTGGCACTTTGTGAGTTGGTGTATTTCTCGTGACACCTCGTATTCGGTATATTCCTCGTGGCACCTCGTGTAATAGTGCATCCCTCGTGGTACTTCGTGTGTGATGGTGTATTCCTCGTGACACCTCGTATGACAGTGCATTCCTCGTGGCACTTCGACGTGAGTGAGTCCATCTTTGTCGTCGCCAAGAAGACTCTAAATCGGCCCCGAGCTTGACGGTTTTCCAAATTGGTTTTCAACATGATGATCCATGTTTGGGGTAGGACGGTCCTTACTCGTGGGACAGTTCGAGACTCATGTGATCCTTTTAAAATATAGTCTGCTTTGGGGTAAGCCGGTCCTTACTTAGTGAGGCGGCCGAGACTTGTGAGACTTGGTTTCAAAGTGATGTTAATCCGGGAGTCGAACACACTATTAAAACAAGATAATCAATTCACCAATGTGTACCTATATATATGTATATTGAGGATAGTCGGAAGTGATATGATTTGGTGGATTGCGGTATTTTGGATAAGTCGTGGAATTAGCTGGTGGTTGACGTGTGGCTAATTCATGGAATTAGCATGTTGTGGATAGTTGACTAAGTCGTGGAATTAGCCATGGCAAAGACATGGTTCTTTATGGATAGTGGAAGGCTTGGGCCTTATTGTAGATGGGTTGCATTCTTGGGAGCATCCTCCCTAGTTATGACGATAGTTCACCATGTCGTGCGATCGTAGTTGGGATTCTTGGTCCTTATGACACTTATGTTGGTACGCGTTGCCTAAGTGTGTAGATGGTAATACTTAGTAAGGAGAGAAGATTGTGGTTTGCGTGATAGTTGGCTTGAGTGAAGGCAAACGGTTGGGTTTTCTCTTAGTACGCTTGTGTTGATGAAAGTCTTGGTTAGACTTATACTTTGGACTTGGTTAGTGACTTGGTAGTGGTGTTGAGATTGTGAGACTTTGTCATGCTTGGGATTGCATTATAGGAATTCACACCACTTGGACATGTCACCATAGTTACGTTTTCTCTTGATAGGAGCATATTTGCTTAGTCTTTATGACTCAACCTTTTTTCTACAGTTCTTTGTAGGGTTGCAGGGTTGGATAGCTAGTAGTGTGGAGTTGGCCTTGACTCGCTCCCGGTTCTTTCAGTGTGAGGAGCATTTCATACTTGTTTCATTTATGTACTACAGCTTTTCCCCTCTTTTCTCCCTTGTAGCCTACGGGCATCCCCTTTTTAATTTAAGAGTTGTAATATCATTTTATTGAAGGCAAGTTCATGGAAACTAAAGGGATTGTTTTTCTAATTCCGCATGTTGATATAAATGTTTTTAAAGAGGAATGTTTTACAATTCACGACCCCTTGTATTGTGGTTTGGTAAATATGGTTTCGTAATAAACTTTTCTTTTATTCCATTTCAAAAAAAAGGTTTGAAATTCCGGGGCGTGTGATTAGCCCCTAAATCTACAATTGAGCGAGCTAATTGGATCACATTCTTGCATTTCTTTCACGTTTATTTGGTCTATTTATGGCTTGATGTGTGCACGGGTAGCTTTTTGCTCTTTCAGGTTGAACGCGCTATTAGTGCGAAGTTGTGCAATATGGTTGATAAGGATTCCCGCAGAAGTTGAACTCGTTTTTGAAGCTGCTGATGTAATCTGTCCAAAACCTGATGCAGGCATTGATGCTTGCCTTAGACGCATCGATGCGGCCATACAAAGTCCAGAGAGTTGAAAAAGTGCAGAAATCCACGCATCGATGTTTGATGTCTTTGCATCGATGCGCCCATACAAAGTCCAGAGAATTGAAATGCTCGCATCGATGCATGTATTTGACGCATCGATGCTTGGAAGTTGCAGAAAAAATGCTAAGTCCCAGCGATCACGCATCGATGCTTGTCCCGACGCATCGATGCGGCCATACAAATTCCAGAAGGTTGAAAAATTGTAGAAGATTTAGCATCGATGCTGACCCCCCTCGCATCGATGTGAGGGTCCCCTACATAGAAGCCGCATCGATGCAGACCCACCTCGCATCGATGCGAGGTGCAGACAGCCAGCAGACAGATTGCATTGTGTTTCGTGTCCATGGTTCCCAATGTCAAGTGTGCACGAATTTTAACCTTATTGGCTGTTTTTGGAGGTAGGAAGGGGGAATGTTTTGTATTGTTTTATGTGAGAATATTAGGGAGAACCTAGACATACTTGTAACAAGTAGTTTTTAGCTC
>NMUG010009295.1:0-11328 GCA_002855965.1 Monotropa hypopitys
CCAAGTCGCTCGAGCGACTTTTGCTGTTTGGTTCTTGGGATGTGGGTTGCTAATTTGGGCTAATGGACTGAATTTTGAGAACAATTGATTTTGGGGCTGAACTCAGGTTGTAAAAATTGTTTCGGCCTGCAACAAAATAAATTAAAATATATTATCACCAAATAATGTTTTTAAATAAATTTCAGATATTAAATTGATTAAAGATTTCATTGAATTAAATACGTAAAATGAATTATTTTGAATAATACGCAAATTCAACAAATTAAATAGTATGTCCCGAAAAATGGACAACATTAAAAATACTAATAATACACTCACCAAAACCTCTTAAGAGGAAGTCACCCTTTATTTTTCTGATGCTCCACTATTTGCCAATTCTGTTTACTGAAAACAATCTTACAAAATTAGTACGTTGAACAAGATTGAGCGATAACATAGATAATAGAAATTACAACACACAAAACCCAAAATACATTAATCCCATCCACATTTATGCACGTATGAATATTCATTCTATTAGGTATAATCAGCAATACCCAATCATGCGATTTAACCGAATGTATACTCCTAACAACATATCTTGCATAAAAGACTAATCTCACACATACACATGCATAAACATTCCTTTGATTTAAAGTCCATATACTTTCATTTTAGTACAACGGTTCATCAAATCTCATGCAACCATGAATACACACATACACACCATAGAAATTGAAATATAATGCCTTACAATTAAACACCAACAAATCAAGGAATAAAATTCTATTCTCAAAACAATTCACACACACACACACACCAATCTATGGCTAATTATGCAAGCATACCACAAATCTCAATAAATGTACAAATCTTACACCCATGTATATAAATGCATCTACACCGAAACCCCATATATACATACAAGATTCTTTCAAGGATTCTATAGATCTACACACTATGAACAACTCATACATATATGGGTTCATATTCCAAATCCCCAAATAAAATCATGGATTTATAGGAAGAATTTAAAGAAATACTAAACGATTCATAAATCTTACCGAGTATAAGGATTAATCACAAACAAAATTTGCCACAAACCATCCAAGATTGATTCCCAAGCCTTGATTTCGAAAAACCAGTCTCTTCCTGTCTCTATCTCTCTAGAGCCTCTCTCTAGATTAGATATGCTAAATAGAGGCTAAACACATATAATCTAACTCTAATACACATTAGGGCCTCTAACAACCGTCTTAACCAAACAAATGACCAAAATGCCCTCAAATACACTTAAACCTGAAGTTCGGAATTTTTCTCGCCGAAAACCCAGATATTGATATCATAATACCCCGATATCGATATCACAACATGTTGACCAAAATCCCCTAAATAAGAAAATGAGATGATATCGATACCACGCCTCTCTATATATCGATATCATGCGCTCATATATCGATATCAGCAACACCCTGATATCGGTATCCCAAATCACTGTACAAATTCTACAGTTTTACCCTGCACCAGATATCAATATCATGACACCCATGGTATCGGTATCATAGCTCTCTGGTCAAGCTCTATAGTTCTTCCTCCACACCAGATGTTGATATCATAACACCTTTGATATCAATATCACAGTCCACTGAACAAAAATCTTGAAAAATAGCTACTCATGCTACCAGTATCACACCAAGGGCTGCTATCGATATCTAGGCCAAAAATAAATTTTATTCAAATTGACAATCTCACACTAAATCTCCAAATGGTGACTCCTACATACCCATCATTACATAAAATGCTTTTAACCTCAAATATAACTTTCGACCCTCACTTATCCTATGGAAAAAGGATGAACTCCAAGACAATTTTCAACAATGTGAATTATACACATATCATAGCATGAAAATAACAACCACGCCTCTTTTCTCCCAAAAAATGTAAATAATTCACACCCTTTTAAAATTATGCACTAAATTTCAAGATCACGCAAACACAAAATAAAATGAATTCTTGTATTAGAATAAGGAAATGGGTATTACAATATATATATATATATATATGAGATTAAACACTTACCATATGGTAAATAATTGAGTGGATATATATGGGATTAGATCCTTACCACATGACAGATAATTGAGTCGATATATATGACGATTAGACCCTTACCACATAGTAGATAATTGAGTGGATATATATGAGATTAGACCTTTACCACATGGTAGATAATTCAGTAGATATATATAGACCCTTACTACGAGGTAGATAATTGAGTGGATATATATTAGATTAGATCCTTACCATGGGATAGATAATTGAGTGGATATATACGAGATTAGACCCTTACCACAGGGTAGATAATTGAGTGTATGTATATGGAATTAGACCTTTAATATATGGTAGATAATTGAGTGGATATATATATATATATGACGATTAGACCCTTCCTACTGGATATATACTTGAGTATATATATAACAATTAGATCCTTACCACAGGGTAGATAATTGAGTGGATATAGATAATGTTTAGACCCTTACCACGATGTAGATAATTGAGTAGATATAGATACATATGAACAGACCCTTCCCATGAGATGGAGAATCGAGTGGATATATATGGGGTTGTGTAGACCCTTACCACGGGGTAGAGAATCAAGTGAATATGGATGAGATTGTGGACCCTTACCATAGGTAGAGAATAGAGTGGAATACTTGAGAAAAGATTGAATAATAAGGATCCTTTATCCGATCCTATGAGATGATAATAAGGGTTAGCAATAGATCCTATATTTGATCCTATAAAGTTATAGAAACTTTTATGATTGAAAATAAAGGAAAATAAAGGGAAAATTAAGAAAGAGACAGAAAAGAGATGATAAAGAAGAAATGAGGAAGAAGGAAGAAAGTGTTATAAAAAGGATAAGAAAAGTAATGAAGAGAAATGTTTATATGTAAGCTATGTTATAGAAAAGATATAAGAAATGGTGATGGAAAGTATATTGGAGGTAGGGAAGTGGTTAAAAAGAAATGTGAAACATAAAGAAATGAAAAGATATAAAATGGTTAGAATATTTAAAAATTGAGTTTGGATATAAAAAGGGGAGTTGTTAATATAGAAGGAAAGAGATTTGAAAAACAGGGAAAGAAGATATAAGTAAAAGTTAAAAAATGATGGTTTCTATTATAGAAAAAATGAAAAGATAGATTTTATGAAAAAGAAAATGGTTAATAAGATATTTTTGAAAGAAGTGATCCATAGCTGCTCGTATTTATTTTGTTTTATAGTATTCATTGAGATGTCGTCGCCAACATGTTTTATACACTTTTTTTAGGTGAGCGACTAGCATTGTCCACTTGTCCAGTTGCAGTTGCAGTCGCATGTGGAGACCCTGTCGAATTTTTCTTTTGATAGGTATCTATATAGAGACTAGAGGTTTTTATTACGTTATTTTTTCAAAGATTTGTACCATGATTGTACAGTATGTGGGATGATCCAGAGTTTTATTTTACCTAGTTGAGTTCAATATGCACATTTCAACATTTATGGAGTAATGAGATTTCATTTTCCAGTTTTATGGAGTTATTTATTTAGAATTATTGATAGATAGATTATGTTTCTAATGATGTCGTGTCACTTTCTAGGGTAATTACCTTGATAATTATCCAGATTGGGGCATGACAACTTTTGTTACTTAAGCACATGTATGTACACGATGTTGATTTGTACCTTTAGGCATGGATATTTTGCTATTTTTCGATCACACCTAAAATTTTTGTTCAAAATTTACTAAGAAAAAAATCATAATATTGAAATTTTTGTTTTGTGCCTTTAGGCACGAATTTGCGCTAGTATTTAATAGTAATTTAGGCCGACGAGAGCTTACCCGAGCATAGTTCATGAATCGAGGTGTTAAATATCATTGACAACTCGTGCCCTACATGCATTGTGTGAGACCCGAAATGTGTATCTATAATAAAATAAATTATTAATGACTTTGGTATCTAAAAAATATGAATTGAGGATTAAATGGTAAATTAAATAAGTTTGAGGGTCTAAAATGAAGATTGAGAGAGTTAGGGGTAAAAGTGTAATTTAGTTAATAAAAAGAGAGATAAGATCGATTGCACAACTCATACAACCACAACTCCCAAAATGAAAAACGTGTAACAATTTGGAAAGAAACCAAATCATAAGAAACAAATCCAGTCGAACTCGCATAGAGAGAGAGAGAGAGATCATGCAAGTGAGAGAGAAAGAGAGGGGCATATAGCGATGGAGGGAGAAGAGTGGTTCAATGGTGGATTTTGGTAGTTGGTGGCATTGCTCATTGGTGATGTGTGATGGTTGTACATGAGGTGTGTGGATGCGTGCTTGTGGTGGCTGTGGATGCGATTGTGAGTAGGTATGTATGTGTCTGTATCAGGTGTGTATGTGTGTGTGTGTCGCTATGTGTGTGTCAATGTATATGTGTGCAATGGTGTGTTGTGCATGATTGTGTGTGTGTTATGCATGACTGTGTATGTGTATGTGGGGGGGTACGGCTGTGTGTGTATTAGCTATGCTATGTATGTATATCGACTGTGTCGTGTGTGCTCTGTGTGCTCATTTGTGGCTATGTTGGTGTGTGCTGTGTGTGGTTATGTGTGAGCTGTGTGTGTGGTGGCTGTGTTGTTGTGTGTACAGTGGCTGTGTGTGATGGGTGACATGACTCTCTCTCTCTCTCTCTCTGTGTGTGTGTGTGTGTGTGCGTGTGCGTGTGTGTGTGATGCATGGGTTATATGTGTGTGGGCTGTGTGTGTCAGTATTTTGGTTAGGTTCTGGTTACCAGTAACTGGTCTGAGCTGGTTATCGGTAACTGGTCTAGCCTTTGGTTATCGGTAACTTGTCCCAAGAGGTTATCGTTAACCGGGTACTTGGTAATGGCAGAAATGAAAAATGAGAAAAAGGAAGAAAAGGGTAAATGACAAAAATTAAGACTTTAAATAAAAGTTAAGAATTATTTAGTTGGGAATTATTTTAATGCAGGTGGGAAGAAAATAATTCGATTCGGGGCATCACAAAGTGTATAATCCTGTAATGGGGCATCAGTAAGTTTAGTAGTTACTTTAAAAGTTGCAATTTCTTATTTAATATTCCATGTTTAATATAAACAATTATGAGATGTGGGGGACCTTGGGAGCATGCTAAGAGGGGAGGATATGTATTTTATGCTTAATTTAGGAACATAATGAGTTATGTATAGAATGTCGTGTTTATTATTTTATCTATTATAACCATGGATAGGAGAATGAGTAAAAAGTGAAATAATGAAGTTATCGTAAGTGATAGAAGTGCATTTAGAAGGAAGTTAGGGATAAGATGAATAAATGAAAGAGAACTTGGTAACCCAAAATAGGGTACACATAAGATTGAATAAAGAGATGATATGTAAATGAGTAAAAAGAGAAAATATGGAAAAGAGTAATAGAAATATAATGAGATGAGTTGACCCTTAGCACCGGGGTAGAGAATCAGGTGGCTATTGAGTTATTGAACCATTCTCCAGGGTCAGAAAAATACTGGAGTGGGTCGTGCTCTAGGGTCAGAGAAATACTGGAGAACTACAGAGTCATTGGGTCGTGCTCCAGGGTCTATAAATACTAGAGAACTATTGTGTTGGGAAGTTCTCCAAGGTTAGATAAATACTGGAGTGGGTCATGCTCTAGGGTTAGAGAAATACAAGAGAACTGTAGAGTCATTGGGCTGTGCTCGAGGGTCAGATAAATACTGAAGAACAATTGTGTTAGGCCATTCTCTAGAGTTAGATAAATACTGGGGCGGGCTGTGCTCTAGGGTCAGGGAAATACTAGAGAACTACATAGTTATTTGGGCCGTATTCCAGGGTCAGAGAAATACTGGAGTAATCATCGACGAGGGTCCACTGCTCCTGGGTCTGATAAATGTTGGAGCATGGCCTACCACTCTTGGGTCTGATAAATGTTAGAGTAGGGGGTGAGATGAGATATGATATATTGATGGATCCTTTATCCAATCTAGTGACATAATGAGATGAGTTTGTGATGGATCCTTATAGATCCTATGACAGAGTATATATTAGATATTTTATAATCTACAGATGTGTTTTAAAATGAGAAAATGTGATAGAATGAGTTTGAGTCATGATGGTAATAAGCTTATTGATGGATCATTTATTACATATGAGAAGATAGATATTAGAGTGAATATGTATATATATGAGATGATGAGATTGGACGATGAATCTTATAATTGATCCTATAAATTGTAATGAGATAAATAACGAGAATTTAAGGAAAGAAAAGGAGTCATGAATGAAATGAATATTAAATATAAGTTATAAAAGAGAACAATATGAGATGTGGTGACTAAGGCATAAAAGGGAAGTGGTAGAGTAATGAGAAGAAAAGGAAAGGTGAAATACTAAGAGAATATACGATGGTGAGAATAATGCAATTATGGTTGATCTTAGAGAGAGAATTGGTACAAGAAAAAGGGAAGAGATTTCTTAATAATAAATAAGAGCTAGTTATGTGATTACCTTAGGGAGAAGGGTTATGAAACCCGCATCATAAATTTGTGTTAATTAAATTAATTAAATTGTTGAGAGAATTTAAAAATGATTAAAATAGTTATTTTGGAGCAATTAAAATTTGCGATGAGTCGGAGTTAAAATAATAAATAATTAAGAGGAATTTGATGTTTAATTAGATTAAATTTACATATTTATTTTTAATGGTGGCGTGATTTTTCCAGAATTGAATAAATTGGCGAAAATAATAATTAAAGGTATACCTGGAGTTTATTTGGACCGAATTTAAGTTTTAAAATTAAGTAAGGCTTATAAAATTATAAGAATTTAAATTAAGGTTTAAAATGAAATTATTTAAGATATTAGCGGGTTATTATATAATTTAATTAATAAAAATTAAAAAAATTAAAAAAATCTGAGAAAGGGCCAGCTGCCCCTCCCCCCCAGCTGTGTCGTGTGTGTTGTGTATCGGGGGGGATACTTTCAGAAAGGGGGGAAACAGGGGATTACCGGGGGAGAGAAGAGACAGGGGAGCGAGAGAGAGAGGGGGACCGGGGAGGGGGAGACGCCAGTGACAAAGGGGGGAGAGAGAGAGAGGCACCGACGGGAGGAGAGGAGAGGGGAGCAAGAGAGAACGGGAGAAGAGAGAGAGTTAGCACAGGAGGAAGAAGAATAGGAAGGAGGGAGAAGGTGCGGCGGTGGTCGGGAGAGAGGGAGAGAGAGTGGACGCCAGTGAGGAGGAGATTGGAGGAGAAGAGAGAAGAGGAGGAGGGATGGCATGGCTGTGGCATAGGGCTACGGACGATGCAGAGGGAGGAGGAGGCCGGAGCACAGGGCGGCGATCAGGAGAATGACATGTGGGCAGTTGTGTAATAGTGGTGGCTCCGACTGTGTAGCGGTAGCGGCGACGGATTCCGGTGAAGGTACGTGTATGTGTATATACACTATGTATGTATTCAATACGCGGTTGTATGTTTCCAGCGATGGGCTGTGATCTGTCTGTGCATGCGCAATAGTAAGTGATATATGGGTGTATATGTGTACGATTGTAGATACACACTTAGTTGGATTATTGTATTTGTTGTGGTTGCAGTGACAGCGTGAGGACGAATTGGTGGTTCGAGTGGTTGCGTGAGGATGGTTTTGGCCGATCAGAGTAATGTTGCAGCGGCTTTGGAGTGATTGGACTGGTTCCATGGATCAAAACAAATTGAGGTAAATTCTATAAATTAAATAATTAAAAATAAGCGATTAAATAGAAGATTTAATTCCTAAAATATTCGTAGCGCGATTTTATTCTTATTATTGCGCATTGATGATTGTTAGGTGAGGAGCTGTTATCGTCTTCAGCGTCGCGTGAGGAGGAGCAGATTCTTTAGGAAGATCTTCAGCTTAGCTGATCTTTTAGTGTCAAGTGAGTACTTTGTGATTTACATAATTTAGAGCCATTTCAATATATATATATATATATACAAATATGTGTTTTGAAAGGTATTTTGCGAAAAGTGATAAATCTAGAGATCACAGATTTTGGGAAAATATTTGGGGTGAGTAATTTGAGATAAAAATGGTGAAATAATTATTAAAAGAAAGTGTTTTATTAAAAGGAGTTGGGGGTGGAGAGAGAGGTGAATTTTCAAATGGTGTAAGGTGTTTTGAGAGAACAAATAAAATGAGAGGTTTTCATAAAATTGAAAATGATGATTTTGGTGAATGTAAATAGCCTTGCTGTGGAACAGGTGGTTCCATGGATCATATGCACAGGGTATGTGCAGCCGAGTTCTCATAGTTAAATGAGACGTTGATACAGGTGTTTCTTGTCCTTACCACTGGGACTGGTATAGTGGCCCCTGGATCATTACTTGTGCCTATCCAAGAATGTGCCCAGGGTATCAGATCTGACTTTAACGGGTGGTCACCGGACTTAATGACCCTTGGCTATTATGGCTCACAAGTGTGGTATGGTGTGTATTTAGGTGTGGTGTGGTGTGTGTTAGGTGTGGTGTGGTGTGTGTTCTGGTATGGTGTGGTGTGTGTTTAGGTGTGGTGTGTGTTCAGGTGTGGTGCGGTATGTGTTCGGGTGAAGTGTGGTGTGTTTTCTGGTGAGGTGTAGTGTGTACTGGCGAGGTGACTCAGTTTCTGGTGCTTTACACTTGTTTTCAAGGGGATTTATCTAAAAGATTTTAAGATGAATTTTAAAGGTATTGTGTGAGTTGTTGGGTGTTTTAAAAAGGGGGTTTAAAAGAAGTGTGCGTTCAAATGAGTGTTTTATAAAATGAGTGGATTTTGAAAAAGGTGTGCGTTATAGTGGTGTGTGTGAGTGAGTGTGTATTTTGAAAGATAAAGGTGATCTATAGCTATTTTACTCCCTCTACTTTATATTTTTCATATGAGTATTCACCAGCTTTCTCTAGCTGACCCTTCCTTTTTCCTTCCAAGTGATTATTGTTTCAGTTTAGTTAGAGTCCACCAGTCCAGCAGTTGAGCAGTTGAGCAGAAGTAGAGGTGTAAGGAGTTGTTGTTTTAGTAGATTTGTTCTAGGTATATTATATATATCAATTCAGCAGTTTCTTTTTAGTTCTTGTTGAGAGTGGTGGTTGATTGCCACGTGTCTGTCTCTAGATGGCTGGCTCTATAGTCGTCTGGGACGGGGCGTGACAAGGGTCTTTAGGGGACAAGTGTGGCCTAGAGAGTGAGTAGTCTTGTGATGATTAGAGAATATGTTGTATATCATGCACAATATTGATTATAGTTGAGTCCTTTATGTTTGGACCATTTATGTGTTGCCACATGTTTTTCTTGTTTAGCTTACATAGCTATTTATTTGTGTTAGACATAGATTTGTATCTATCACATGTTATCATTTGATCTTCCATTTAGATCTCGTTGCTGGATTATCTGTGATTGACATTCCATGTTTATGTCATGTTATTGTTATTGGTAGTTGCAGCATCTATCAAAGTTTAATTTAACTAATAAACTCATTGATTTTTTTGTTTTATTACATTGTGAAATTCAGATTGAAATAGCTAGCACTGGTCCATTACAGAGTCGAAACTGGGAGCTTATTAGAGGAGATTCTAGTAGTTAGTTGTTTTGTTTTGTATTTAAATTTCTGTTATTTTATATTTGAGTGATATATGTTATGTCAGTTGGCATTTTGAGTAAAAGATAAAAAGAGAAAGATAATAAGTGTGGAAAAAGAAAAGCGATGAATAATTGTTAGAGTTGTGGTCTTTTTTAATTGTCTTAGAGGTAATTATCATTTAGTGACATGACCGTGTTCGGGAAGGCATCTGTATTGTCGTGCCGAAATAAAGTGTGACACATAAGATGAGTTTGGCCTAAATTAACGGTGAAATAAGACTCGATAGTAATTTAGATTTAAGAAAATTGGTATCATCTTTCATCAATTTTTTGTATCTTCTTATTCATCTCGATGAAAGGAATTGGAAAAGCTAAAAACCGATACTAAAAAATTAAAAAGTTTATGTAATACAATGTTATAGACAAAAAATACCATTTTCACTCTCTTAATGATATTTTTGTATATCATCGTCTTATATAAAATTTTGGTATTTTTTTGGATGAGTCCTATTTTTGGAACTTATTTCTGTGTGGATCACATCAATAAGTTCCGTCCCTCGTTAGGTCCCATGTTACCGTTTTACTTTTATACCCTTCCTTATGCGTATCATTTATTAATTTATTTTATTTCTAAAAAATGATTTATTTTAAATTCTATTTATCTATTTTTTATAAAAAATATGTTTTTAAATTCTACTCGATGAGATCTATCAAACAAGATTCATATTGGATATAAAATTATGTGATATTGGTGAAGTTACAGTCCAAATGCACTGTAACTCGTACCAAAAATACAAGTTACAGTGCATTTGGACTGTAACTTGTATTTTTCGTACAAGTTACAGTGAATGTGGGCTGTAACTTGTAGAAAAAATACAAGTTACAGCCACATTGGACTATAACTTGTACAAAAATTACAAGTTACATCAAATTTGGGCTGTAACTTGTGTTAAAACACAAGTTATAGTCCAAATTAGACTATAATTTGTATTAAAAAATTAAGTTACAGTCTAATTTGGACTGTAACCTGTATTAAAAATACATTTTGGACTGTAACCTGTCTAATTTGGACTGTAACCTTGTGTTAAACACAAGTTACACTCCATTGTGGCTGCAATTTGTCTTTTTCAGACAAGTTACAGACCAAATGTGGCCAATGTGGGTGTAACCTGTCCAAATTAGACTGTAGCCTGTCAAATTTGGACTGTAGCCTGTTTAATTTTGACTGTAACCTATCTAATTTGGACTGTAACCTTGTGTTAAACACAAGTTACACTCCATTGTGACTCTAACTTGTGTTTTTAAGATAAGTTATAAACCAAATGTGGCCAATATGGCTGTAACTTGTGTTAAAAACACAAGTTACAAACCAATTTGGACTGTAACCTGTCCAATTTGGACTGTAACCTGTGAGATTTGGACTGTAACTTATTTTAAAAACACAAGTTGCAGTCCAAATTGGATGTAACTTGTATTGAAAATACATTTTGGACTGTAACCTATCCAATTTGGACTGTAACCTGTGAGATTTTGGACTATAACTTGTTTTAAAAACACAAGTTATAGTCCAAATTGGATGTAACTTGCCTGTCCAATTTGGACTGTAACCTGTAAGATTTGGACTGTAACTTGTTTTAAAAACACCCTATCAAGAAATAACTCAGAACTATCACTCCAAGGGTATTCGTGCGAGGAAATGAACACACTAT
>NMUG010009296.1:0-11328 GCA_002855965.1 Monotropa hypopitys
GCATGGCTTAAATTGGAATACATAACACTTGTATGGAATCAACTAGCCTTGGCTAGGAATGATAATGTGATGAACTCAATGAATGAAACACTATAACGTACACGATGGATACAATTGACTAGCGTTGGCTAGGTGACATAACGATAGAGGTATGATTGATCTTGTATACGGAAACGGACTTATGACGGGGTTTTCGGATGGTCGCGCCATCCACGACATTGTGCACAATGGGGGTTACTTGGCCCTTCCAACGATTACTTGGGGAACGACGGACAGGATGGTTAGTGGGTTTGGCCGCCTACTAGACTACTCCTACCCTATCAAATGTTACATGACACGTTGGACTAGGATAGCCCAGAGTGGACTTATGATGGGACTCCGTGGCGTATCCACGATTACAAAACACGATGGTTAAACGATTTGAATAACTTTGGATAGACTTATGATGGGATCCCAAGGGTTACTCATGATTTGAATACAAGGAACAATGTGATGAACGTTTATGTTTATATAAAAGAAAAAGAATGGTAATGCATATGCATGTTCTTAAGCACTTGTCTAGTGACTTTGGTAATATACCTTGCATATGGTTGTGTGGTGGAGTCACATAGTAGAAATGGATCACTTCCCTTGTTATGCTTTATACATATGCATGTGTAGCATGCCCAACATTCACACACTCGTCCACGCTGGTCTTGAGCATGCTAGGTAATAGGTATTTCCTACTTTGGCGTGATATGCCCTTATTTTTCTCCACAGGTTGTGATCTTTCTTTGGGAGGCTTGGATGCTTGAGGTATTTGGAAAAGATTTGAAAGAAGTCCCCTTTTCCTTATTTTGCTTTAAATTGAGACTCTTGGAGCTTGTAATAGAGTAGGGAAAACTTGTAAGGTTTTGACTAGTACTTCTCTCTCCCTAACTCTATGGTTTGGAATTGGTTTGTAATGATTTAAACTCATGACTGGATTTTCATATTCTTGTGTGATTGGGATAGTTGGTACTTAGATATTTATTAATGGAGTGATGGTCCATTGTTGTTCACTATTTTTAAATGATTTCAAAAAAAATAGTTTGAAAATCCGGGGCGTGACATTTTCTCTTTGAAGTCAATTACTATGACTTTAGTTCTCAAATCATTTCGACATTTCCTAAGAGGGCTACTACTCATATATTCATATACATAATTCTTAGAGTTCATACGACAAATCCTAAGTTTATCACTTAGAATGTTGGCACTCCTACTCAATGACACCTCAATTCATGCACAGCAAAGCCCTAAATTCTTGACACAACACTTCATCCATGCAACCAAGCTTTGATACATCCTTACACGTTGCACATCATCCATTATTCCATTTCCACCTACAACCATATATGACACATACACACACAGCACAATCCTAATTTTTACTTCTAAACCACAAAATCCACCTCTAACTTTAAATCCTTTCACTTTGGCCCTTAAAACTATTTTAAAAAATCCCAATCAGACTTATTAAACATTTAATAACACCAAAACATTTCTCAAGAATTTCATAAAATTTCTCAAAATTTCCCAAAATTTTTTAATCATTTCTTAAACCCACAAATTTATTCTAAACCTCAATTATTTTTTATTAATATCCTTAAAAACAACATAGGTCTTACAATTCTTCCCCTTTAATAGAAATTTCGCCTTGAAATTTAGATTATAATTACTACTTCTCTAATTACTTTGCCTAACTATTGTTAATACTCTTTCTAACGTCATCGTTCCTCATGCTTCACCCAAATTTTTGTCCTTCTGTTCTTTGTCCTTCATCAACTTATGATATTCTGGCAATTTATCAACTTCTTTCTCTATTCTCTTAGCCTCTCTCACCAAACTATCAAATGATATCTCTCAGGTTTTTGGCAATCTACTCACTATCATCTTATTCAACCCTTTTCTGAAGTACTCGCGTCTCTTAACATTAGATTTTGCTACCACTTCGTCAAACTAAGCTAAGGCTTCAAATCTCGATTTGTACTCTTCTACGGTGCTATTTCCTTGTTTAATCTTTCTAAATGATTCCACAAATTTCTTCTCCATTTTCTCCAACCACTTCTTCGCATAGCTAACCCATTTTGATCCCTCAGATTCTATCATATATAATCTTTTGAATTGTTTTAGCGCCATAATATCTGCTTTCTTTATTTCCTCATCTTCACCATCATCTTGATTCTCTAAATATTTCATCATCATAGATATAAATTTATCTATATCGCCACCTCCATTTTTTGACTCGCAATGCTTTTTACCTTTAACCTCTTTGGATATATAAAATGCTAATCCTTTTTTGCGATCCATCTAGCAATCTGCTAAAACCAATACCACAAATAATGCTTAATTATTAGAAACTACTAAAACTCACTTGACTCAATAACACCCTATGTCCACAGTCCAGCTTACTCGACTTTCTAGTCTACAGAACCTCAAACCTATGCTTTGATACCACAACTTGTCATGCCTCATCTCTGATAACTGTATATCTAGTTATCCAAAGATAACACATGACAACAGCATCTACTAAACACAAATCACTACACAACATCTAAAAATAAAAACTCCACTGATCTGATCATAAATCTCAGATGATACATACTCCAATAAATAAAAAGAAACACTAGGATCATGGCCGATAAAACTCCACTACAACTCAACTCCAATACAGCTACAACAACACAACTCAATAAACTGAAAGCAGACTCAAAGTGAGAGCTAAAAATCCTCTCATATAAAGAAATAAAAAAAGACTCCACAACTCTAATAACCATGACTCACTGCAGTTAGACTGGACTAAACTATGGACACTAGCCTCCAATACCTAAAAGAAAGAGCACAAGCATGCATCAGCGACGACGGCTGGTGAATACGTATAGAAGTGCATAATAAAGATAAGTAAAAGTATCTAAGGATCATTATTTCAAAACATATGCCTTTTATATCAAAACTCATCTTTTAATCAAGAAAGCCTTTACTTTTATCAGAAAACTCAATACTTAAAGATATTTTATATTTTTCTTTCCAAATATTCCTTTCCCAAAATTCTTTATTCCTAACGCACACCAAAATCTATTTTTCGCATATTGAATTGCCAATTCCGATTGTCTATCATGTTTATTTAGAACCTTCTTTCCAATGATCATCTTGATCCACAATCCATCTCATCATAATCCACAACCCATCTCAATAACTATAATAGCCAAAGGTCATTCAATTTCGCTAACCAGCGTTACTGTAACCTCGTATATCATTCCCGATAGGTACATGGGATATGATCCAAGGGCCGCTCATAATATCATCCCAGTGGTAGGGAACAACAATCAATCGCTCCTATATTTGCCTTAGAGCTAGGCACAATGTCCCTACATTTGCCTTGGGACTAGCAACATCCTGACATTAGCGTTGGGGCTAGGCTACAAGGCTATAATAGCAACATCAATGTTTAATAACATTCTTTCCTTCTCTTCTTTCAAAACACCTTTCCTTTCCAAAACACTTTCCAAAACCATTCTTTAAATGCTTTCTTTCAACAATAAACCATTTCTATATTCTCTTATCAAAATCATCTTTGTATTCCCAAAATACTTCTTCAATCATTTCCACTCAAAATCCTTAATATCATCTTAAAATCCATTTATGCATCTCTATAACACATTTCATTTCAAATTATTTGAAACTATTACTTTTTATAACACTTCTTCAATAATAATCATTTCCCCAAAAATCACTTTACATCTCAAATCAACTTTTTTTTAATATTTAATCATTTTCCAAAACCATTTATTATCTCAAATTGACCCTTTTCAAACATATGTGATTCATAAGGTTTTTACACTTTTGTCAACACATTTTAAAATATCCATTTGTACTAGGAATAATATAATATAGCTTATTTAAATTATACAAGTCTATGAAAAGTATTTACCTCTTGGTGATTCTTTCAAAAAAGCCCACCGGCTCCTAAAATATCTACAATAATCCCAAATTACCCTTATAAGATTTTGCCATAAATAACCTTTTAAATATATACTAAAATCCCAAATTTTCATCATTTTCTAAAATTTCTCAAAATTCTCGAAGCACTAGATTTCGATATCTTAACACTGGCTAGATATCGATATCTTGGATAGAACCTAAGGTATCGATTTCTCGGCCAAGCGATAACTGGGATACCACAGTCCCTAGATATCGATATCTTGACTGACCCAAGATATCGATATCTTGACTGACCCAAGATATCGATATCTTGGACCTACAGAGATATTGATTTCTTGCTTAAACAGACTACGGTATCTTGTTCCTACCCCTTGATATCGATATCTTGGCAAACCCAAGATATTGGTATCTAAGGCTTCTCACAGACTTCAAAGAACAGTCTGCTATTTCTTGAGTTTGGTTTTCTAACTGATTTTCTTTGATTTTGGATATCAAACTTAACCATTTTCATCAAATTTTGAACACGTGATCTACAACTAATTTGGAACAACTCTATATAAACGGATTTTGGAAACATTACATCAAATGCTCAGAATTAATTCCTCAAGTTATCGCCACAACGAAATCTCTCTTATACCATTGTTCATCTCCTCTTCAAAATTTCTGTAAAACAAAATTTCAAGCTACTGATCATTTCTAAATTAATACCTTAAGTTCTTCTAATGGAACTAATGATTCTACATAATTTATTTTGTAAAACTTTACCTCAATGGATCAGAACGAAAATCAGAAGCTAATGCCACAACCCAAATTTCCTTAATCTTCAGAACTATTCATCATCTTCTCTAAAACTCTTCTGCTACTTTATCAATCCAAATCTTTCTCCTTCTCATCCGAGCTACCCCCTCACTCTCTTACTCTTGCTCTCAGTTTTTCGCTTTGAAGTCAATTACTATGACTTTAGTTCTCAGATTTTTTCGACATTTTCTAAGAGGGATACTACTCATATATTCATATACAGAATTCTAAGAGTTCATACGACAAATCCTAAGTTTATCACTCAGAATGTTGACACTCTTACTCAATGACACCTCAATTCATGCACAGCAAAGCCCTAAATTCTTGACACCACACTTCATCCATGCAACCATGCTTTGATACATCCTTATACGTTGCACATCATCCATTCTTCCATTGCCACCTACATCCATAGACGACACATACACACAGAGCACAATCCTAATTTACTTCTAAACCACAAAATCCACCTCTGACTTTAAATCCTTTTACTTTGGCCATTAAAACTATTTTAAAAAATCCCAATCAAACTTATTAAACCTTTAATAACACCAAAACATTTCTCAAGAATTTCATAAAATTTCTCAAATTTTCCCAAAATTTTTTAATCATTTCTTAAACCCACAAATTTATTCTAAACCTCAATTATTTATTATTAATATTCTTAAAACACAACACAAGTCTTAGATTAATAGTTCATCACTGCCACTAAACAAAATATGGAAACAAATCTCATGATAATGAATAAATCTCCCTACGCCCTGTTCCACACTATGTATGGTAAGATACGAAACGTAGCGATTATGATGAGATAAGCATTGTAATGCAACACGAATCCAAAAGATGTTACTATTACCAAAATATAAACATTGATGTAAATCTTGTATTGGATATACGAAATGGATATACAGTGTTAATGACCTTAAGTATTAACGTGGAATCAATTGACTATATTGTAATCATGTTAACCTATAAAGTAGGACCACGAAACATAGTAAGTAAAGGTACTGTAAAAAGAGCTTTCTAAATAATGACCTATAATTTTGGCTATAAAACAAACTTGGAAACAAAACTTATTTTGGGTCATTGTTGGTTCACTAACATTATATGCTAATAGTTTCCTTTTTGTTTTATAGGTTATTAGTGTGCTAATTGTCTGCTAGATGTTGGATGTTTCTATTTGCTACTTGGATACTTCTAGCCGGTTTGTCCAAGTATACCTACTGAGTGTAATAGAGAGTACTCTAGGGATTTATTTTAAAGATGATGTTAATAAGTTGAATAAAAGAGTTTCAATTCTACTGCAACAAAATTTTTTATTCTCTTATAATTATTTTTGTGAGAATCACACTGAAAAGAAATGTATTTTTTATAAAGGTCGTAGGTGGGCAAGCCACCGACCATTCCATATTCAATTTTATTTAGTTAGGGCAAAACCTTCCTAATATGATTTCCACATCAACATGACTCAAGGAATCATTTGTTCCAATAAATCATTCTAGGGTCTAAATACACTTATATAAAGCTAATTTGACAGTTTATGAACAATGTTTACTAAAACCCCAATCTACATTGACAAGTCAAAATAGGGTTAGATATAAAATTTGGGGCTTTCTAATATTAACCGAGGGATCTTAAAGTATATTCCAAAGGATGCTCAAAACTTGAATATATGAGAGACCTACAAAGCAATCCCGGGTTTATTTAACCCTTCAAGAACAAATATGTGGAAAACCAATTTTTGAAGAAATATTTGATGGAGAAGGAAGAAGATTAGACACATATATCACAAGGGATAGAAATCCCTAACTCTTGGGGAGAAGATGAACACAACCCTAGATGAGCATTATTCTTGTTGACCTCTACAAACTATGTGCATGGATAGATATTGATGTGAGGAAGGAGGTTTATAAAGGACGTTTGGCCCGAATCTCTTTGGTTGGGAAGAAATCAAAGAGATAATTTGAGGGTTAGAAAGGTATATGGGAGAGAGATGTGCTCTAATTTGTGTGGTTAGAGAAAGTATGTGAGTGAAAAATGAATATAAAAAAGTTAAGTGAATATACATGTGCCTCTGGAACCTTCCTTAAAATGCCCAGAATTCAACACATAATAATATGTGTTAATCACAGATACCGAAATGTAACACAAAAGGAAGTCACTGATTTAGGAACAATGCCCCGATATTTTGGTATACTAGGTCACTCGTATCAGTCTACAGACAATACACCACATATCAGAATACAAGACAAGTAACTGTATATCAAAATATATTCAAGGCATATATCAATATGTTGATTATCCTGGCATATTGGAATGTGGTGAAGCAAGGTACATACCGAAATGCAAAAATGCATATATCGATATACATGACATTTGTAGAGACACTAAAACACAACAATACCTCGTTATTTCGAAGGTGATGCTATGCAAGAACATTGAACAAGCCTATCAGAATACAAATTTTTTAAGTTTTATTTTTGTTGTTTTGTTTTTCGGGATCGTTTGATCTATCGGGCTATATACTATTTTAGTTTTTAGAAGATAGATTTATAGTTGTGAAGACTCAAGTAAGAAGTTGAAGATTGTCAAGTCAAAGAATTCTCCCGAGGCACGTGCGTTCAACGTCAGGTATAACTCTAAATCTTCGGCATATGCATATTGTTTATTTCTCATTAAATATTTTGGAGCATTTAATTTTTTATACATATATATATATATACTAAGCTTATCAAATGATAAATTTTCATATATATATATATGTTTGTTTTTAAAATTGTTTTTAAAAAGAATTTTAAGTGAAAAAATCCTTTCTTATCTCTGCATGGCACCATCCGTCGCTCCGCGCGCTTTAGACGCTCCCCACTTTGTTCCAAACGTCTGCAGAGAAACAGAGGCTAGCAAGTCGCTAGCGCCATGGCGCTAGCGTAGCGCCTCGCCCGCGCGCTGGAGCACCGTGGCGCTCTCGCCACGCAAATCGAGATTTCACTCGTGTGTTGGAGCGTCATGGCACTCTCTCCGCACTCATCGAGATTTGGCTGCTTTTTTCTATCAGCACGCATTTAACGCCGTGGCGCCAGGCCGCGCTTTAAGGGGCGTCGATAGCGCCGTGGTGCTCCGCCGCGCCGCTATTCTGTAAGCCAAAAATTGAACATTTTCAAAGGAGTTTTACCCCCACCTATAAATACAAACTCATACCTACGAATTTTCTGTCCATGTTTTGAAAGAGAGCTCTCCAAGAGGTATTTCTAAATCTCTTGTGTCTTTAGTCAACTCCACACTATCACCACAAATTTTTAGACTAGATTTCCCCGGAATATGAAACAGCACTTCCTTAGTGACACAATCAATAATAGCAAAATGAGCGGCTAAGAAATCCATTCCCAAATTTACATCCAAATCTGACATATCTAGTAGAATCAAATCTCACAACAAAGGCTCATTACCCACCCAAATTTCACAACCCGGATAGTATGACTCAAGTTTTACCACATTACCCATTGGTGTTGACACTAGCAAAGTATGGCCTAATGGTGACAATTCTCTATCCATACATGAACCGAAAGAAGTAGAAACAAAGAGTGTGTGACACTAGAATCAACCAAGAATCATGCATATAAAGTAGATACACGAATCATATCTGGCACCATATTTGGATTTGTTTGAGCCGCTTATCGATCTAGAGCAAACACCCTGCCATGAGAAGGATGACCTATAGTTCCCTTGTTAGCACCCCCTGCTGCACTCCCCACTGACTGAACCGATAACTGAATTTGCTGCTGAACACATTGAATATCCTTGTGACCCATTCCCCCACACTTGAAACATTTCAGACCGTTATTCCTCGATGTATAGTCTCTAGCAATATGATCTGGTGACTCACATTTAAAACACCTCCTAGCAAAGCCTCTACCATTATACCCCGACTGTTGATTAACACTTCTCTCTTGGGTTCCATTCCAACCACTCCCTTGACTTCTATTTCCTCCACCACTCATCCCCTTATCAAACCTTGATTTTGTATCACCACCCTTGAAATTATTTCCCCTAGATCTTTCACTATTCTCCAATCTCGCCTTTTTAAACGACTCCCTATTTTTTCGGTAATCTTGAATATCTTTCCACATCTTAGTCACCATATCCACACGGTCTGTATAATCTCTCTCTCTAAAAGGCAACAATCTCGAAGCAACTCCCAACACCAAACCCATCCTGAAACGCCTACACTTTAAATCCTCCGAACTCACCATGTACGGTGCATACCGAGACAATGCAGTAAATCTTACCTCATACTCACTCACTAACATACTCCCTCGCTTTAAATTTGTGAAAGCCACCTCTTGCCCAAAACGGAAACTATCGGGATAAAACTTATTGTTAAATCCTTGAATAAACCTATCCCAAGTGATGGCCCTGGGTGCAGCCAGCTCCACTCCAAGTGCCAGTGTCACCTTTTACTTTTTAAAGGCATTCCACTGATTTCTAGCCTTGCCTCTAAAATGAAAGGTCATCAACACCACCTTATGATCTCCCTTAACTCCCATAGTATCTAACACCAACGCCACCTCCTTTAGCCACACATCAGGGTTATTAGATCCCTCGAACACCATACTACACAACCATTTAAATCTCTCAAAAAGATTCGTACCCATACCTCTCTTCACATTCTGATTGGCCTGCAATTGAATTAGCATTTGTTGTCCCTCTACCAATTGGGTTATGACGGCCATCATTCAGGCCTCCTCTCCAACTACGGGTGGAACACCCCCCCACTATTTGGGTTCCCACCATTCACACTAGCTTCTTCCTCAATTCCGTGGTTGTTTTGCTCTATGGTTTTCCTAAACATCACATCACAAGAAACAACATAGTAGAAAGAAGTATTAGATGCCAAAAACTCACGCGTTAGTCAAACACATCTCAATGACTCAAAGTATGACTTGACATCCTATGGTCTACTACTTAGCCACCTTAACCATTAGCATTTTGTTAATGGTTAAGGTGGCTATTTCCAAGTCCAAAAATAAGAAAACAGAGTGTGAATATAATATTTTAACTTCCAAAACTCAAGCAACATAATTATCAAGATTATGCAATTATGAACCATTCCTCTTTAATTAACAAGTGCATCCGATGCATTATTCTTTTATATATGATGGCTGAAGCCCCTTTTTAAAAAAATTTGAGCATCCTATGCCCTGAAAATAGCCATTGCTATAGGCAATAGTTCGTACGCCCCCGCGCACAAGAGTTGTGGGATACGCCCTGCGCACCCGTTGGACTTACTCAGGTTGCCAACAATTGGACTTACTATGGTTGCCAATAACACCACACGTCCCACGCTGGCCATGCATAATACATACTTATATATTATGCTTATCCATATCTCATAACATGCATCTTTTCATTTCATGCCATTCTCACATTATTCTCAACAAAACATGCTATCAACATGTGTAACAACGATAAAAATTAATAGCGTACTTGGTACTATACCATTAAAATGTTATAAACATACACTCACCAATACCACTTTTCAAACCTTCTTCTTTCCTTTGAGCGAGGCCTCGATGCCTTCCTCAAGCATCCCTATCAAAAAAATTATAATTTTAGTCCATATTAATATATAGCTTGACAAGAAGATAAGAAAATCATTAAATTAAATCAACTGAATAGATAACCATCTTTAATAAACTTATTAGAGTCTTTAAATAACCCCTAATACCTTCCAAACACATCCCAAGTCCATATCCAAACACCCCGAAAAGTACCAAAAATATGCCAGAAAAACCCAAGAGGGAACGGTCTCCAACCATATGGGGGACCGGTACCCGCCACTTGGGTACCCTACTGCATCCCTGGGGGACCGGTCTCCCACCATATGAGGGACCGGTACCCGCCCCCTTGGAAACCTACTGCATTATTGGGGGACCATTCTCTCTACATGTGGGGGACCGGTACCTGCCTGTGCAGAACCGATTTTCTGAAAAAACACTTTTGGACAAACAACTTCTCTCCAACCTTTCCAACTTCAATCGTTTTTCCTAAAAACCCAAAAATCATATGTACTAATGTGTTCTAAACATGTAAATACAAAACATACTCAATTTGTAGCATTGATCAACTCTTAAAAACTGTCAAATCTCAAGATCCACCCTCAAACCCATAGTTTTTCCTAAAAACGAGATTAGTAATTAGGATTCAGATCTAGACCAAATTCAAAGTGATATAACCACCAAAATTATATCAATAGATTCATGATTACCTTAGGAACAAAGCTGTAGAAGACTTCTTCTTTAAATCTTCCTCTAAATCCTCCAAAACATTGAATCTACACTAATCCCTTTTGGAACCCTAGCCTCCCTTTTCTCTCAATCTCAAGTACAATTAGCACATAATATGAGATTAACCTAATGGAACCCCTAATACAGATTTTTAATCTCTTTTACTCCCTTACCCATCTAGTAATCCATGTATTTACCATTGTGTACCATTATTCTCACTTTTAATACACTTATACTCTTTTTAGCATATTTTATAAAGTTCAACCCCTTAATTACTTATTTCTTT
>NMUG010009297.1:0-11326 GCA_002855965.1 Monotropa hypopitys
AAAATTTACATTTCTATTGGATGGGTTATGATTTGGGTGTAAGTATCTAGTTCCGGTGAAGGTTATTATACTTGTAGGTATCATACCATGTATATATCATAGTTGTGGATGTTGGGTGTTAACGAGGATTGTAGAAGATGTCCGGTGGTTGTTTTGACGTATAGATTGTTTGGGGGATTATAATTATGGTTGTGTATAGACTTGACTTGGGTTAGTGAGATGTGTAGAGACGCCGAGAGATTCATAAATTTGATGTTCGTAGGCACACTTGAGTATTGAGTGGTGGGTTGGTCCATGCGGGAAAGTGATGGTCTTAATAAAGTATAATTCTTATTTGCATTTTTTGTGTACCGATAGTAATAGTGTAATTGGTAAAGGTTTTTGGAGCGAGGCGTTCAATATTTCGAGGAGATTGCATCGACACCATCCCTGTGGTATTTCGGTGAGTCTGCTAGATATAGTGTTGATGTTATATATATGTGAATGTAGTGGCGTTTTCCTTACAAATGAATAATGGCAGGGTAATGAGTGACGGAAAGTAAATCGAATGGAAATCGTAAGCTTTATGGATGTCATATGAGAATGTGATGTGTTATACATACTTAAAAAACTTAAATCAGAAAGTGGTGAGTTCTGGGATGAAATCCCTTACATGTTGAAGCTGGGTTGCGATCTCAGTGACATGTAGTGAATGGGCTGCGGTCCAAGTATATGTAATATTTTGATATACCGGTGGCCAGTTTGGGCAATTGTTGATGTTAGTCAAATGGTATATCGGTGGCCAGTGTTGGCAAGAACATCGGTCTTAGGCCTTGAATAATGTTCGGTGGCCAGTTTGGGCATATATTCGGCTTGTAGCCATGATACTTATACCGGTGGCCAATTTGGGCAAAATATTTAGCATATAGCCATGAATGGGTATAGAGTGTGGATGAATGCATTGTGGGACAATACAAGTGATAATGTGGGACATGTTTCCCATTGATGAGAAAACTTTGTAATGCAAGAGTGTGAATGTGTTTGGATAAGATTAGTAGGTGAACTAATCATGATATTATAATAGACTTGCGAGTCAAATCATCTAATAAAGAAAAAGAATGATTAATACTATAAGTAATTGCGGGAAAATGCATGTATGGAATCACATAAAGAAGAGGTTGATTACGATGGCATTATCTTGCTAGAGTCATGCATATTGCATATACGAGTAAATGGAATAAAGGAGTTGGGTGCAAATATAAGATTTGAGTATGTCTGGTAAAACCACGATTTGTCATAATCCATGTCATGACACTGAGGCTAGTGGACTTAATGTGGTTATACTTGTAGATTCGAATGTTGATACTTGTAGAGTAGCCAATGACATCTCTTCGATGCACATTTTCTATTCTATATGTTGAGTTATATCTTATGCAGGTGGTACCGTTTGGGTACTTGATATATTTGTACAATAGGTTGTACCATTTGGGTACTTGATATAATTGTACAGTAGGTTGTACCATTTGGGTACTTTATATATTTGTACAGTAGGTTGTACCATTTGGATACTTGATATATTTGTACAGTAGGTTGTACCATTTGGGTACTTGATATATTTGTACAGCAGGTTGTACCATTGGGGTATTCGATATATCTGTGCAACATGTGGTACCATTTGGTACTTGGTATATTTGCAGGTGGTATCTTGGGATGCTCAATTGGGCATCATACTTACTTTTTATGCCATCTCATCTTATTGTTTTTCAGTTTTATGCACTATTGTAGAATTGTACTTCGTTTCAGTACATTTGTTATTGAGGTTTGTTAGCCATATATATAACAATTCATACCTAACAAACTCCTGGATTTCCTTGCTTGTTGTCTTTATTTTGGTTGCATGGAAATCCGGATTGAGGATGCTTGGATTGGGTCCACTACAGTGATTAGAGCTATTCGTTGTGCTTCATTAGAGATAGCTTGGAAGATTGTCAGGTTTTGGTGACTAGATGCACACTATATTCTTGGGGCTACAGTTGTAGTATTTCAGTGAGATGTTAGTTTGGTTCAAGATATCTTGTGTTTGGAGATTTTTTTTATTATTAGTTTTCCGCTGTGGTTTGTAATGAAGTACTTCATCAGTTAGCACTTGTGGTTGAGAACGTCAACTTGGGTTGTTTTATCTTATGTTATTCTAGCATGTGATTAGTAGTCACTTGGAGATTTTGAGGAAATTTTATTGTTGTCAATTTCGATATATCCCTTTATTAAAGGTTTATTGGGTTTGGGATGTTACAACTCAAACCCTTTCCCTCGACTAAGGGAAGTAGGAGCACACATGACACAAGAAAGCGGCCGGGCAGAAAAGAAACGTATAACAGAAATGCGAGAGTTCATTGATTGCGAAAAAGGACTGGCCACATGTCGGTCCAGTCCACACAAAAAACAAAAGCAAAAGAAAGGAAAATGATGAAAGAGATCAGACATTCGGCTCAGCAAGGTTGACAACAACAAAGCCAGTACCGATAACCTCGGTCCCAGTGGAAGGATCAGCAACCTCAGTCTCAACGGCACGAGGGGCCAGCGGAGCAGACCGAAGCCAAGCTCCACCCTTGGCCGACCTCATGAGGGGCATTTCCCCCATGGATGAAGAATGATCTTCAACCCCCATGGAGACCATGGCACAGACCCAACCCTTTTGAAAGAGCTTCTCTTTAAGATGAGCCACCTGATCACGGCACTGCGTCGAAGCCTCATCAAAACCGCGGTTGTACCTCGCCTCAGTCTCAGCAACCATTTTAGTCCTCTGATCCTCCAGCTCGGCCTTCATCTTCGACCTTAGTGACCCGAGCATTTTTTACATTCAGCTCGGCCACGTTGATCTGAAACATTGTCTCCAGAACTTTGGCCTTATCCCTCAGCTCAGCCAAGGATGTGTCCGCCTTGGCAATGTTCTTGCGGCTTTCCTCGACCTCCCTCTCCGCTTGACGGCGGGTAACTTGGAGATCACCAATGCGTCGGTCCACGCCGGTCCACGCCGACAGCCATCATCTGCAAAGAATCAAGGGTTATTACAACAGTACCGAAACGAAAGACTAAATGTAAAAGAAGTTAACAAATGCTTACCATGGCACCGTAATACATCATCTACCGGAAGTAGGTCTGGGGGCCTTTGGGGAGCTACTCCATCTCCCTTGGCAGGGTGAAGGCCTGGACCAGTGCCATCGTCACAGTCGGACGCTCCGACAGCAGGTCGTCCTCTTCGACCTCAAACCCTTCGTAAGAGAGCTTCGGCGCCCATACCTGCACCGCCCTCTGGGAAGATCCCGTCGTCTCAACGGTTACGGGATCAGGTACGACCGCCTTCTCTGCGGCAGCTGCAGAGTGTTTAACAGAAGGCGCATCCTTAGATAGCCGGGGCTTCTTCTGCGCCCGAGCCTTTTCTAGCCTGGCCAGGACCTCGTCTATTTTTCTTTGGCCTGCTGGCACCTCCTTGATAATGGCCACCAAGGGATCAACATTCGCAACCTCAGGTTCGTTGCCTATGAACTCTTCCTCGAGATCAATAATTCTCTTGGACCCCATCTTTTCTTCAGTTGGGGGAGGTGAGGACGATTTGATAGGATGAGATTTGGAAGCTTCGGCAGGGGCTGGCCGAGGTCTCAAGGTATGAGTATAAGATGGCGAATACCCAAGAAGTGAAGGAGTCGACCGACGAGCAGCTGAGAGCTTGCAAACTGCCTTGACCCTATCGTCGTCGGCTTGGTTCTTGTAATTGGAGAGATGATCGGAGTCTGCAAAAAGAAGGCAAGGTCAGAAATCAACAACATAAAGAAAAGGTACGGTCAAAGAAACAGTTGCATACTTAGAACACCCTTCCGGAAGGGAATGGTGAAATCGTATGGCGGGGTGAAAATTTTGTCGGAGACATTCATAACATCTTTGGCGTATTTGTCTGAGTCCGGCAAGTCTGTGATTAGGCCAAACATCCCGGGTCTCCGGCCCAGGTAGTGCTTCTATGACTTCTTGTTGAAGCCGACGAAGTAGCAGCCGAAGACATCCTCAAATCTAAGTCGGTCTGCTCGGTGGAGGGTCTTGTTCAGCTTTACCACTCCTAACAGGATGCAGAATGTGTTCACCATCACTTGGGACGGTGTGATACCGAGCTCGCCGAAGAAGCGAGTCAGCCACGGGTGGAGCGGGAACCTAACTCCCCCTCCACGACGGCAACAACAGGAATGTGCACGTAGTCTGGTCCCGGTTCTGTATTGCCGACGGGAGCCAGCATGATAGTCACGTCGACAGGGATGTCCCATTCTTCCCTGAACTTTCGAAGTAGGCTTGGGGAATCCAGCATTTGCCTGAACTTCTCGGACCTTCTCTTCAGCACCATTGTTGGATCTGAAAAGAACACAAACAGCAGGGCATCGTTAGTCGGTTCGGCATCAACCCGCGTACTTAAGAACAAGGAGACCAGTTTGGCTTGGCCTTCAATGGTTGAGTGTTCATCTTCAACCTTGAAACACAGAAACTAGTAGAAATCTTCCAGGCCACAAAAATGGCGAAGAAAATGAACCCCAGCTAGAAAATGTCGCAAAAACGACAATCAGTGGCTGAAAAGCTCAAAAAAGGACACCGGAATCTAGAAAAGAGGTGGCCGGAAACTACTCGCACGGCTGCCGGAAATTGCCTGGGGCTGAGGAGAGCTGAGGCAAATGGGAGGATTAAAAACCCTAAGGACGCCTTATATAGGGGATGAAGGGTGACCGGCCAAACCGCCTGAGCCGGTTACCACGCGTCTTTCATCATTGCAGCGCCTTGAAAATTGTGCCGGCGCAGTAAAACGACAGCACGTGCGCACGGTGTCCTATCCGCCACAGGGCCAACCAACCACAACGCGCCACGTGGACTGACCAAACGCCATCTCTGGCGCATGCAAGCCAACGAAGCGACAGCTGTTGACATGACATCTTGGCAGATGCGCCAGCAGCGCAGAGAATGACATGTCAGAAAATTCAAAACTGACGGGTTAAAAAAGTTGTCAGGGTCCAAGTTCCAAGACAATCTAGTGGTCTGGCGCTCCTCCTCTTCGGCACCTGTACAACCCATCGGCACCAAGTCAACCCTGCTTCGGCCAAAATGCTTGGCCAAAGGGGTTGAGGGGCTATTGTTGGGGGCCGAACCAATAAGAGACCGGAGTCACGTCCTCCTCCAAGAGGACCACCACACAGGCCACCTATCAAGGGGGCTGACGAAAGCAGAGCCGGCATATGGACCTTTCTGGGGTTCTCTTCGGTCAGGAGACTCACAGCCCAGAGAAGGTGCCTAGCCGAAGCAACAGGAAAATGAGGTCATACGACCGAACAAAGGTAAGGCCGACGGCGGGAGCTCCCTCGGGGTCACTTCTGTGCAGAAGGTTCATTGCCTAGGGACAACCCTATCAACAGCCAGTTGCGCCGAAGCATGTCCCTTCGTCCAGATAGGACAAATACCTCGTCTACCGCAAAGATTCCCTCGGAGACAGCATCCCGGGTTTTGCGCACATGACAGTCACACGCCTAATACGAGGATCAGCTTTTCCGTGATTCCCGTAGTATGTCAGGCATGCTTCATCAGCTTTTTTGCCGCCCAATACTGTCAGGCGGCGCTGCCTGACACTGTCGGGGCCGACCGGTCGGCCACAGGCCCAGACGCACAGGTGGGACAGACGCACTGCCCTATGATGCAGCACAAGAAGCACATTCGTGCCGAAGCGCGTGTCTCTCACTCTCCGATGGTTCTATAAATAGAGAGGAGCATTCAATATAGAGGTAGATCTTCTCACTCTAGCCCAAGCTTTGCCATTTTACTTTCTCTCTCTACAAATCCTTTGCTGACTTAGCCATCGGAGGGTCCACCGGCGACATTCGCCGGTAGCCTAACGTTTCTTTCTTTTGCAGCCAGGATCAGCCGCTCATCTCCACCGCTAGCAACCTGGAACCACCGCAAGAAAGGCTTACCCCCCAACACAACCTATATTTAAAACTCCATATCGTATGGCTCCACCTGAGTTGAAAGAATTGAAGATTCAGTTGCAGGATTTACTAGAGAAGGGTTTTATTAAGCCTAGTATTTTACCATGGGGTGCTCCAGTCCTTTTTGTCAAAAAGAAGGATAACATTATGTGGTTATGTATTGATTACCGTGAGCTCAATAAAGTAACTATCAAAAATATGTACCCAATACCATGGATTGATAATTTATTTGATCATTTACACGGAGCTCAATATTTTATTAAGATTGATCTTGGATTTGGGTATTATTAGTTAAAAGTAAAGGCTGAGGATGTGTACAAGATGACTTTCCATACCAGGTACGGACATTATGAATTTATGGTGATGCCATTTGGCATTACTAATGCACCTGCCGCTTTTATAGACCTTATCCATTGGATTTTTAAATCATGTTTGGATGATTTCGTTATTGACTTTATCGATGATATCCTTATATATTCAAAGACTTGAGTTCAGCACATCCATCATCTGTATAGCGTTCTACAGATTCTTCGAGATAAAAAACTTTATGCTAAATTTAATAAATATGAATTTTGGCTTATTAGTATCTCTTTTCTGGGTCATATCATTGATGGTAATGGGATATCTCTTGATCCACAGAAGGTGGAAGCTATTTCTAATTGTCTATGACCTAATTGTGTAATAGAGATACAAAGTTTTCTAGGTTTGGCAGGATAATACCGGAAGTTTGTGAAGGATGTTTGTAAAATGCTTCACCCTTATCAGAACTAACCCAAAAAGGGTACACCGTATGTGTGGTCAGATAAAAGAGAGCATGCATTCCAAGAATTAAAGTGGAGATTGATTTTTGCACCTATTCTGATCCTACCATCTAATTTTGAGGGATTTATTATCTTCAGCAATGCATCTCACCAGGGGTTAGGATGTGTTCTAATGCAAGGTAAGAAAGTAATTACTTACACTCCTCGACAGTTAAAACCACATGAGAAAATTATCCTACCTATGATTTGGAATTGGCAACTATTGTATTTTCACTAAACATATGGCGACATTATCTTTATGAAGTTAATTGTGAGATCTTCACCCACCATCAGAGTTTAAAATATTTATTCTCTCAAAAGGAGTTGAATCTACGGCAACGACGATGGTTAGAGATTATTAAAGATTATGATCTGATAATTCAGTACCATCCTGGTAAGGCTAATGTAGTAGTAGATACATCGAGCCTTAAATCATCTACGTTAGCTTCTTTCTCAGTTCAACTAGTTCTATATGAATTGGTCAAGCAAAAACAAGCAGAGGATCCTTATCTTCCGAAGTTAATAGATGAACCCAAAGAAGATTTTGTATATGATCGAGAAGTTCTTCGATTTTGTGGACGAATTTGTGTGCCTAAGATTTCAGAGATTCAACAGCATATTTTATCTAAAGCGCACAAGTCCAGATTTTCTATTCATCCGGGCACCACTAACATGTATCATGATTTGAAGCAAGTTTATTGGTGGCTAGGTATGAAACGAGACGTGGCAGAATTTGTATCGCATTGCCTTGAATGCCAGCAAATCAAGGCAAAGCATCAACGACCCATAGCCTTATTGCAACCTCTTGCAGTACCTGAATGGAAATGGGAACATGTTATAATGGATTTCATAGCAGGATTATCTACTTCAGTGAGAGGTAATAATTCTATTTGGATAGTTTTTGATAGCTTGACCAAGACTTCACATTTTCTAACAGTAAAGACCACATTTTCAATGGAACAACTAGCAAAGTTATATAATCAAGAGATTATCCGACTCCATAGAACTCCGATATCTATTATTTTTGACCGAGATTTGAGTTTTATTTTTAAATTTTGGAAAAGTTTGCAGTGAGATATGGATACTGAACTTCATTTCAGCACGACCTTTCATCCACAGACTAATGGTCAGATAGAGAGGGTAATCCAAATTTTAGAAGATATGTTTTGGGCTTGTATATTAGATTTTCAGGGGAGTTGGGAGAATTATTTGCCTCTAGTAGAATTCGCTTATAATATTAGTTGCGAATCTAGTATTGGTATGGCACTATTTGAAGCATTGTATGGAAGAAAATGTTGTTCACCTATATGCTGGACAGAAGTTGGGGAGAGGAAACTTCTTGGACCTGAAATTATTCAGTTAACTACAGAAAAGATTCAGATTATTCGGGAAAAACTCCGAATAGCTCAGAGCAGGCAGAGAAGTTATACAAATGTCCATCGCAGACCATTAGAGTTTCAAGTTGGAGATCAGGTATTTCTCAGGGTTTCACCCATGAAGGGGATTGTTCAGTTTGATAAGAGAGGGAATCTATACCCTAGATATATCGGACCCTATATGGTTAATTTAAAAGTTGGGGAAGTTAGCTATCAACTGGATTTACCACCAAAGTTAGCTTTTGTCCACAATATTTTCCACGTATCTATACTGTGAATATATTTGATAGACCCTACCAGAGATATTATTCCAAGCATACCAATCCCAATGCGAGTCAATTTAATTTATGACTAGCGTCCATTACAAATCATTTATCGGAAGGAGAAGATACTTCGGAACAAATCCATTCTACTCATAAAGGTATAGTGGAACAATCAGAGAGGAGGTGAAGATACATGGGAAGAGAAATCGCAAATCCGAGCTTCATATCCAGAACTATTTCTCACTTCAGGTAATTTCAAAGTTTGAGGACGAAAGGACTAAATAGTTACTGGATCCATTGTGGCTCAAGTAGCGATTCTGCCCCAAGGGGCGGGTCATTACATATGTGATTAGAACCAAGGGTATTCGTGTTGCTGAGGAGAAGATTCGAGACATTCATGATTGGCCCACTTCTAAGACCATCATAGATGTTTGGAGTTTCCATGGACTTACTTTCTATAGGCAATTTATTCATAATTTCAGTACCATTGTGGCACCAATCATGAAATGTCTGAAGAAAGTAAAGTTCATGTTGAGAGAAGAGGAAAAGTTTTACCTTGATCAAAGAGAAATTGTGTACTGCACCGGTTTTATCATTACTGAGTTTTGAGAAGAACTTTGAAGTTGAATATGATGCCCATAGTATTTGTATTTGGGCTATTCTATCTCAAGAAAAGAGATGCATTTTATTCTTCAGCAAAAAATTAAGTGAGACAAGGCAAAAGTGGAGCATTTCCGATCATGAGTTCTAAGTTATTTTTCATGCTCTTAAACATTAGGAAGATTATCTTATTCAGAGATAGTTTGTGCTCTATGCCGATCATTAGGCCTTGAAATTTATCAACACCCAGAATAAGGTGGATAACATGCATGTTCTATGGACTACTTTCCTACAAAAGTTCCTTTTTATTATTTAGCATAAGTCAGGTACAACTAATCGTGTAATTAATACATTGAGTTGTCGGTACCAATCTATAGGTGACATTGGCCCATGAGATCATGGGGTTTGAGTTCTGAAAGGAGTTGTATCCAGAGTAAAAGGTTTTCAAGGAGGCTTGGGAAGTTTGTGCTCAAAATTAGCCCATTAGTGATTTTCATATTTCCAATGGGTTCCTATTTAGAGGTAATCACCTTTGTATTCCCAAAACTTCATTGATGGAAAACCTAATCATAGACCTGTATAGTGGAGGATTAAGTCAACTTTTAGGTGAGGAAAACCCTATTTCAAGCTTGGAGGAAAGATATTTTTGATCTAAGTTAAAACAAGACCCAGTAAATTTTGTTCAATGTTGCTATACTTGTCAAATTTTAAAGGGTCAAATACAAGTATTTATACCCCCTTATCTATTTCTGAAAATATTTGGGAGGATTTTTCAATGTATTTTGTATTGGGTTTACCACGTACCCAACGAGGAGTAGATTATGTGTTTGTTATGGTTGACAGATTCTAAAAATGGTTCACTTCATTGCTTGCCAAAAAACATTTGATGCCTCACATGTGGCCCGTCTATTCATTCACAAGGTAGTTCATTTGCACGGGGTTCCAAAATCCATTACTTCTGATCGAGATGTGAAGTTTCTTAGTCATGTTTGGGTGACTCTATGGAAGATTTGGGCACTTTGCATAGATGGTGCTCAATGGCTCATCTGCAAACTGGTGGACAAACAGAGGCGACCAACTAGAGTCTGGGAAATTTGATTCACAGTATTTACAGAGACAAGTCAAAGAAATGAGATTATGCATTGCCACAAGTTGAGTTTACTTTCAATACCACAGTTCACAGTTCTATAGGAAAGTCGCAATTTTCTTTGGTATATGTGATACCACTCAAACATATTTTAGATTTGGCTTCCTTCCCTCGAGGCCCTTAAGTTAGCATGGCAACAGAAGCAATGGCCATGCAATTTGTTAGCTACAAGAGAATGTAAAGTTGAGGTTGGATGAGACTAATGGAAAGAACATGGTAGCAATTGACAAGCGTCTATGTGCCAAGTTGTTTCAAGAAGGGGGATTTGTGATGGTGTTCTTACAAAAAGAGAGATTTCTAGTTGGAATGTACAGAAAGATGCAACTAAGGAAATATGGACTATACAAAGTATTGAGGAAAATCGAGAATAATGTTTACATCATTGATCTTCCCGATTCAACGAAGATTTCCAAGTTTTTAATGTTGCCAACTTATTTGAGTATCATAAGGCGGAATCGCTTTATCCCAACTTGAACTAAGGGTCGAGTTCTTTTGAAAAACGGGAGACTGATATAGAACAAGTGGCGTACCAATTTCTTGATCAATTGGACCTAGCAAAGTCCAAGAAAGCCTAAATCGCAAGTTCCATACTTAAACTACACACTACTGATACTTAATAGATGTTCTGCATTTGCTCCCGGTAGTCAGATGTTACTTTCGATAATAGGGTGATTTATTACCGGTAATGCAAGTTTTAGTTCATTGGTGCACCTGTCATAGAGCTTAACTACCGGTAATAGTATGTTCATTAACAGAAATAAAGCTTTGTGTTCGCGAATTGTGTGCCAAGAAGCATTGGCTAACGGTAATGGTACTAAAGATGTTTTCTAATTGTTTTTGGGTGGTGATTCTGCCACAAGAAGAAGTGATTCTGCCACAAATTTATATAGGCAAATTACTGTTTTGCCCTTATAATCAAGTGTACCATTATTATTCATAAGGACACAATAGTAATTTGCTTATAAAAATTTGTGGCAGAATCACTTGTTGTTGTGGCAGAATCACTACCCTTGTTTTTTCTTTTGGTTTGCTGTTGTTTTTAGGATTCATCCTTTATTTTAGTTTTCTATTTGGATTAAAAAACTTTTATTTTAGACTTTCCTTATTTTATTAGGATTCATTCTTTATTTTATTTCATATTTGTATTAGG
>NMUG010009298.1:0-11326 GCA_002855965.1 Monotropa hypopitys
AACCCTATAGTTGATCGATTGACGAAGACGACACATTTTATACCTATTCGGGTCTCACATTCCGTTGATGCTTTGAGTCAGTTATACATTAGAGATATTGTTCATTTACACGGTGTCCACATGTCCATCATTTTCGATAGAGATCCGAGTTTCAACGCTCAATTTGGTAGAGCTTGCAATGGGCACTTAGTACAAGATTTTTATATACTACCATATTTCATCCTCAAACCAACGATCAATCGGAGCGCACTATTCAAATCCTTGAAGATATGTTACAGACACGCATATTAGATTTCTGAGGGAGTTGGAAGGATCATCTACCTCTTGTTGAGTTCGCTTATAATAATAGTTACCAATCTAGCATCAGGATGACACTTTTCGAGGCATTATATGGACGGACGTATAGATCACCAATTTGTTGGAACTAAGCGGGGGAGACATGGATTATGGGGTCGGAGTTAGTGAGACAAACAACCTAGAAGATTAAAATAGTTTTCCAAAGACTTTTCACTGCCCAAAGTCGACAAGAGTTAAGCCGACCGTAACGTCCATTATCACTCAAAGTTTGGATTACATTTTTAAGGTATCACCATGTCGGAGTATTTCTCGTTTTGGCCGAGGAGGTAAGGTTTCACTACGCTTTATTGGGCCCTTTGATGTTATTAAGAAGATTGGCGAGGTTGCATATCATTTAGCATTGCCACCGGGTATTTTGGACGTTCATGACATGTTTTACGTATCTATGTTGCGTAAATACAAGCCGGATACATCGTATATGCTAGAGTGGTCCGAACTGGAGTTAGAGGCCAATGTATCGTATGAGGAGAAACTGTTAAGTATCCTAAACATACGAGAGCAAGTTTTGTGGAGAAAGACTATTCCATTAGTCAAGGTGCTTTGAGGTAACCATGGAATCGAGGAGGCCACATGGGAGCGTGATGATGAGATTCAAGCGAGATATCCGAAACTCTTTTGAGGTACTTTAAATTCTCTTTGTGTTTCTAAAATTCTTTCTTTATTTTGGCAAATTTCGAGGTGAATTTTATTTAAGGATGGTAGGATGTAAGGTTTTAATTTTTTTAATATTATTAAAGAATTTTAAAGAAAATAAAACCATTAAAGTTGATGAAAAACTCGAGATTTGGATTGCATTTTTATGCTTGGAATCAAAAGTGGAATTCAAAGGTAGTGGTTACCGATAATACTTTCGTTGGTTATCAGTAACCGACTATCCCTAGGGAAGCCCAGAACCTTGTGTTACCGATAATGTTGGTTATTGTGGTTATCAGAAACATGCAGTCTTTTGGGGAAGTCCTAAACCTTATGTTACCGGTAATGCTAGTTAGTGTTGGTCGATAATAGGCTGTCTTTTGGAAAAATCCAAAGCCATGTGCTACCGATAACCCAAGTTAGGGGTTTATCGATAACACCTCCAGAACCTGCATTTTTAAAGGGGTGTATCAGAACAAAATAGGATCTACAACTTGGAGCACATTTATTTAGGATCTACAACATCAAAAGAGTAGATGATGGGGTTAAAGTTGTAGATAGCAAGATGCTCTCTCTCCTCAACCCATTCTTGCAGCCATTGGAGCACATTTCTCACCAAGGGATTTCTCTCTCCTCTTTGCAAGTAGGGCCTTCTATCCCTTATGTATATATGTTTGTGCTAGTCTTGCATATATCTTGAATCTCTCATTGATTGAGTAAAATTTTGAGAATTTGATTCCAATTTTGATTTTTGAACCTAGGGTTTGTAATTAGTCCGAAGTTTCTTGTGTATTGTGGTTGATTTGTGATAACCTTCCTTCTAATCAACCTCTAGAAAGTTGCTTTCATTCAATTTTTCAAAGGTCACAAATTTGGAAATCTAGGGCTTTTATTGGTGTCAAGATTTAGGGCTTTTGTGGCTAATTCCCTAATTATGTAAAATTGGCAATGAATACATGAAATTGGAACATCTAAATGCATGTTTGTACCTTTGAAGATATATGCATGTGGACATGATAAAATCCATAATTGTTGGGCTTGTTAGGAGAATTCCTTAACATGTGTAATTTTCGATTGGAATTGATGATGGATAACGCATTGGCAAGCATTTCTTGCTTGGATGGCGTTGTGACTGAATTGAGTTGTCTATTATGCGAGAATTTTGTTCTCGGGTACTTAACACACAAGACATTGATCAATGGAATTACCGAGCCCTCCCGACTAGTCAGGAAAAACGAGGAACTTTACTGGTGGTTAGCCAATGGGTGACCTACTAAGAAACATAACTCAATTATTTATAACATGATTAAATGACAAAGTGTTAATAAGTTCTTACTTGCACATATCACCACACTCATATATACATTTGGTTGTATATTGTTCTAATGCGCTCGTTTAGCTCAACCTGTCATTTTTCAGGTATCGAGCCACAGGTTTAGCTTGGACCGCATGGCATTTGGAAGTGTTCACATTTTGGGAATATTGGAGCATCACACACTTTTCATTTGTTTTGTTATCCCTTGATGAAAGAGTTGTGCTTCCTATTTTACATTCAGTTGGTGATGTAAACTATAAACTCCATTTCGCAATTTGAGTTACTGTGGGGGAACTCTAATTTGAAGGTTTTAATGTAAAACTATGGAATTTGGTTGGTTGTTTAATTTTTCATGGGATTGATGTTGCATTAACCACTATTGGGTATCTATTATGGTGAGATGGATTTGTATTGTGGATATGGGAATGATATAGATTTACGTAAATAATGTAATGTGAGGTCCCACATCACCTAAGTACTAAAATATTGTGCAGTATATAAATGTGAGGGCACCCTCACTTCAACAGCTAGCTTTTGGGGTGAGTTCTACCCAAGATCATTTAACATGGTATCAGAGCCGGAGTACCACAGGGGTGAATAGAGTGTGTGTCCCTGGCCTGCATGCGGCAGGTGCTGTCGAGTGAGCACGTTGCGCGTGAGGAAGGGTGTAATGTGAGGTCTCACATCACCTAAGTACTAAAATATTGTGCAGTATATAAATGTGAGAGCACTCTCACTTCAACAGCTAGCTTTTGGGGTGAGTTCTACCCAAGATCATTTAACAACTAAAAATCAAAGCGTGACATGCATCTTGTGCTAGTATGAGTAAATGTTGCATTTTGTGCTGGTATGATTACATGATTCACTTCTTGCACGTGTCAATGCTTTTTGACTTTGTAATCTGTTAAGTTTAATTCTTCCTCCATTTGCTTCACATTTTCTATTTCTATTTTTTCGGATGTTAGGTTTTCTCTTGGATTCAAAGAAATTAAAAGAAACAGATATAGAGAACGCTAGTCGTCCCTCTATCTCTTCCTGTTATAGACCAAAATATAACAAACCCCTGGAATGGTACAAACTCCACTTTACTTGCCTCGAGCAGCACCAAGAGCGATGGAAATTCTGGTTGACCAGTCTAGAGTTTTTCGTTTTGCTGCTTCCCCTGTTAAAAGATTGGTCAAGGATAAGTAAGTAGAACTAAGAAAGATGTACTTAACGAGCTCTAGATTTAGACAAGGACTACCATAAAGGCAATCCTGTAGGGAGCCATTTGACATGAACGGATACACAAGAATTTGTTGGTCATTTTCGCAACAGTAGCCCAGGAGTGGAACCAAATTTTCATGCCGAATTGCTGATAGAAGGTTTAGCTGTAGAACACATTGATAACTGTCAGCTGGCTTACACGCAAAACAGGTAAAAGACATAGACATGTCTCAGTTTGACTGACTGTAATCACTGAAATAAGCTTCTAATAAGAGAAAAGTACAAAGAACTACACTTATTTCAAGTGGACGAAAAACCCAATGCCATCAATAGACTAGTGAGCAAAGGAAAGAAAGTGATAAAAGCCTGGTTAGTGATTCAACTAGCTGATTTTTTTTTGTTGGAACCGAGATGGCTTGGGAACTTACGATGAAAATGCTAAATTGGAGATGATAATGGAGTTGACAGAACCCCCAAAACAAGTATATGGTACTTTACCTCATTATCAAATTCCCTGATTCCTTGAGTTGAAGTGGCTGATCGGACCTTTACTGCCACTTCCTGACCATGAGGCAGTGTACCTCGATACACAGATCCAAAACCTCCTTCACCTATCAAAGTTTGGTAGCTTCGCGTGGCAGTTTCTATAGACTTCAGAGTGAAGTTCTCTATGGATATCGACTTCACGATAATGTTATCCATGTTGGGCAAGCAAAATATTACAACTGCAGTTTTGGAAAAAAACTCATTGAGAAACCATTTGCACATTAAGTATATAATGAGCTAACAATCGTTACTGACATAGAAATTCTTCAATCGTTGATTGAAATTACAGGTTTGAGATTGTCAAACACAAATAAGATAAACAATATTTTGATTACAAGTCGTAACGAATGTGATTTGTCTTAGGACCCTTGTATTACATTTAGGAAATCCTGCAGGAAAGGAGAAACTTGTGCACTCACTCTTTTGCATTGGACGTTTTTTGCTATCATTTTTTCTCTTTTGTTTGCAGAAGCAAACAAAGAAAATTGCAACAGCAAGAGCAACTATTAAACATCCACCTGCAACTCTGCCAATCAATATTCCATGTGGTGAATGTGAGGATCCTTGGATATTTCTGTTCCAAAAAAAATGTGATCCTTCACTAAAACAAACAAACAAAATGAATCGATAACAATAGTAATAGTAATAATTGTAGTAGTAGTAGTAGTAGTAATACTAATAATAGCAACCATAACAGTAGGATTAAATTTCATACTCTGTGGCAAGTATTGATCTTCTAAGGCTGGAAGGATACTTTCGACTGAAGTGAGGATTGCAACCAAAATACCTGAGGAAGCCAATATAATTGAGTTTGGTACAATGTGACTGAGGACTTTCCTCCTTTCTATTGCAGAGAGTTGAGAACAAGACTTCTGTAAAGTCCTGATAGTTTGTATACAAGGACAAACGAATGAATGCAATTCACTTACAGTGTTTCCAAATATGGAAGAGAGATAAGAGATTCTGGAATATTCCCTGTGAGATCATTGTGGCTTAGATCCCTGACAGACAATGCATAATAAGCAACAAGCAAAAAAACAAAGTTAGCTTAGCAACAATACATTACCCACGTAATCCCTATCGATGGGGGTATGGACGGGAGGGGACTAAATACACACCTAATTTTTGGCAATATATACACAAAATGACTGCTCATATAATTTTTTTACTGCTAAAATAGCGGCTCTCTATACCTCCAAAAATCGAGGAACTCAAGGGAGGGACATTATGCCGTGCCATCATGGCCTCAAATCAAAGTCAGAAGGCATCAAAAAGGGCAAACCTAAATACACATTCACTTTCTGTGATCTTTACCTTGTTTCTTTCATTCAAAATCCAAAGCATCAATAATGCACAAAAACTTAGTACATGTTGATATCATGAATTTAATCATGAGTTGTAGGTGGAAAATGTGGAGAAGAAAAATAGTGGAACGCAAAAATGTCGAGCATATATGCTTTTTAGTAACTTGGGTTTTAACAGATTGCATATGTTGGTGCATTATATTGCACAGAATTTTGCCTGCAATGTTGAATATAGCTACCCCTTAAATGTAATGAAAGTGACATTTTTTCTTTTGGGTAACTTGAGTTTTAAGAGATTGCATATGTTGGTGCATTATACTGCACAGAATTGTCTGCAATGTTGGCTACCTCTTAAACGTAATGAAAGATATGATTTGGGTTTTTGCTTATATAGGCATAGGCTATAGATATTGATTGGCTTTGTACAATTCATGTTATGCCAGTAGACACTGCTGTTGGGTCAAATTTGAAGCCAAGACACACTAATTTAAGAGGAAAATTTTATAATTTTATTCACAAAATAATCTCTCACTCCATCTCACTTTTGTCTCTCTTTACTACTCTTGGCTCCTCACCATGAAAATAAACACACACATATACTGGTATTTATAGCAATATTAGAAGAGAAAGACAACAACAACTATACATAAAACTTAACACTCCCCCTCAAGTTTGTGCAAAGATATCTATCAAGCTCAACTTGAACACAATGTGGTGAAACATTTTACTACAAAGACCTTTTGTAAATACATCAGCAGCTTGATCTTCGGATCTCACAAAAGGAATACATATTGACCCATTGTTCAGCTTTTCTTTGATGAAGTGTCGATCAATTCGATATGTTTTGTTCGATCATGCTGAACCGGATTATGAGCAATATTAATGGCAGCCTTGTTATCACAATATAGTTTCAGAGGACGTCTATCACGAATTCCCAACTCATGTAAGAAGGTTTGAAGCCATAAAAGTTCACAAACACCATGCGACATTGCCCTGTATTCAGCCTTTGCTCTTGATTTTGCCACCACTGACTGCTTCTTACTTCTCCAGGTAATCAGATTCCCTCCAATGAAGGTGAAATAGCCCGAGGTCGATCGTCGATCATCAATTGAACCAGCCCAATCTGCATCTGTGAAGGATTCCAACCTTAAGTGATCGTGGTTGGAGAACAAAATACTTTTGCCTAGAGCAGAATTCAGATACCTCAGGATACGATAAACGACATTAAGATGGGAGATACGGGGATCATGCATAAATTGACTGACAACTCCCACAACATAAGAAATATCAGGACGTGTATGAGAGAGGTATATCAGGTGACCCACTAGTCTTTAAAATCTTTCCTTATCTGTATGTTCTCCCACACTGCCAAGCTGATGATTGACTTCAATAGGAGTATCGACAGGCTTGCATCCTAGCATTCTTGTCTCCTCCAGGAGATCAAGAACATATTTTCTTTGGGAAATGAAGATCCCTTCCTTAGATCTAGCCACCTCCATGCCAAGAAAGTACTGCATCGCTCTCAATTCCTTAATTTCAAATTCTTTGGCAAGAAGGAGTTTAAGCGTTTGAAGTTCATTAACATCATCACCTGTCATAACTATGTCATCTACATAAACTATAAGGATAGCAATCTTACCCTCACTTTTCTTGATAAACATAGTATGATCAGCATGACTCTGCGTATAACCAAGCTTCAACATGATCTTGAGAAATCTATCAAACCAAGCCTTTGGAGATTGCTTCAATCCATAAATAGCCTTTTTCAACCTACACACTTTGCCTTCAGTGATAGGGGAGGAAAAACCAAGAGGTAGATCCATGTACACCTCTTCTTCAAAATTACCACAAATAAAAGCATTCTTCACATCAAACTGCTAAAGAGGCCAGTTTATTAAAGTGATAGCACAAAACAATAATGTGCGAATAGAGTTCATTTTTGTTACTGGAGCAAATATTTCTTCATAGTCAATACCATATATTTGAGTATAGCCTTTGGCAACCAATCTTGATTTGTATCTCTCAACAGTGCCATCTGCTTTATGCTTAACTGCGAACACCCACTTACATCCCACTGTATTCTTTCCCGGGGGAAGATATGCTTACTCCCATGTGTTATTTTTCTTCAAGACCTTCATCTCCTCCACTATAGCTTCTTTCCACTTTGGAGTAGCAAAGGCTTCCTTCCAATCATGTGGAATTGGTATAAAGGAAAGAGAAGAAATGAAGGCAGAATATGACGGTGACAGACGAGAATATGAAACAAATTTTGAAATAGGATGTTGGGTATACAATCGAGTCGGCACTTTATGCGTTCGGGCTGGCTTCCTATGAGCAATAGACACATCAAGATCATCAAAAGAAAGAGATAAGCAGGAAGGAGTAGTACCAGGGGACTCAGTTAGATTATCAGGATCTAGAACACGTGATACAAAAGGTTGGTCTTTTTCCTTGCGAGTAAAAGTTTTTAAATCTGGTCTGTCTAATCTTTCCCTCGCATCTGGCATTATTCTATCGCCAGGTACCAGATCCTCTCTTTCTCCAGGTACAAGTTCATCACTTTCCCTTTCAAGATTACTCGAACTAGGAGAGACAACCTCCCCTTTACCAACATTCTTCTCTGTCATAATATAAGTTGGAGGGAATAACCATGAATTAGAATCGCATGTCAACATCTCTTACCCTCTAGGACCATAGTTGTAAAAGGTGAGCCTAGGCGCGCGCCTAGGCGCGAGGCGCGGTGAGGCGCAGCAAGGCGCGATCAAGAAGCCCTGACTGGTCTGAGGCGAGGCGAGGTGCAAGAGGCGCGCCGGAGGCGCCGAGGCGTGGCTGAGGCGCGAGGCACGGAAAAATCCTATTTTTTTCAAAGTCGCCTCTCTGTTTTTCTCTTTTTCTCTTAAAATTCTTAACCCTAAATATAAGCAAACTTTCAAATACATAGGGCCGGCTCTATAGCCGTATCCCGTGGGAGCTCCCGCCCCCACACCCCCGGTTTAAAACAATGTTCACGGTTATCTACATCCAACACAAAAGATGAAGTGTCTTCTAAGTTTAGTTGAACTTCGGAGACTATGATTTAAATGTGTTGGGTACGATGTCCTACATCAAAATGGGATGCATAATACCCTTGGATATGTAAATTAATTAATCACTTCACTATAATCCTATTGGGGGAAATATTTCAATGCGCACGCTCCTTATAAGTGATTACTATTGATTTTGATGATGATGGTCCAAAGTGCAAGTAGGAATTGGTTGTTTTATTTCTATTTTAAACATTGAATATTTGTGCTTTTATTGAATTTGATATTTTATTTATTGTCTTGGTACTTAGAATTTGAAATATTAGTGAATGCTATTTTTATTAATTTTTTTCGCCTTATTGCGCCTCGCTTCGATAAGGCGCGCGCCTCGCCTCGCGCCTAGACCCCAACAGGCCATTTGTGCCTAGGTGCGCCTCGCGCCCCAAATAACTATGTCTAGGACTCTCCTCCTGAAAAAACATGGACGATTGAAGGTAAAAAGGTTGCTGTTCCCAAAAAGTAACATCCATAGAAACAAATTTCTTCCGAGAAAAAGGATCATAGTAGTGATATCCCTTTTTAATAGGGGAGTAGCCGAGAAAAATACATTTGCGAGCTTTAGGATCTAACTTTCCACCCGGGCTGTGAGGAGCATGCACATAACAAACACAACCAAAGATCTTAGCTGGAAGAGTAGAGACTGGAAAGTTACCAGGAAGACAATCCAAGGGAGTCCGGAATTGAAGGACACTGGATGGCATCCGATTGATGAGATAAGCAGTTGTAAGAATGACCTCACCCCAAAAATGTCTACGAACATTCATAGTAAACATAAGAGAACGGGCTACCTCAGTAAGATGTCGGTTTTTCCGTTCCGTGACTGCATTTTGTTGTGGTGTATCAACACAAGTAGTTTGGAAAAGAATATCATTGCCATCGAGATATGACTTGAAAGGGCCGTTCATATATTCAGTCCCATTGTCACAACGAAGAATCTTGATATTGGTATCAAATTGAGTGTGCACCATTTTATGAAAAGATTGAAAACATGAGAAAACTTCATTTTTGGCTCGAAGTAAGTACGCCCAAGTTATACGAGAATGACAATCAATAAAGGTAACAAAATACCGATAACCGGAGATAGAGTTAATGGGAGAAGGACGTCAAACATCAGTGTGGACAATCATAAAGGGAGAAGCACTTCTCTGACAAACAGGAGCATAAAAAGAACGTTTATGCTTAGCAAGTTCACAAGCTTCACAAAAAAATCGATTTCTAGAACACTATTTAGTGAGAGTAGGGAAGAGTTTCTCTAAAACACCAAAAGAATGGTGGCCAAGTCTACGATGCCACTGATGTAACAATGGTAACGTTGAACCCGTATCAGCCTCTAGAGCATGACACAGTGATGAGGGTGTAAAAGATGGGCAAGACACATACTCCAAAAAATATAGATCATCCTTAGCTCTACCGGTACCAATCATCTGTCCTATTTCCAATTTTTGAATGACAAAATGAGTGGGAAAAAAGGTCACTGAACAATTTAGAGATTGTGTGAGACGACTATCAGAGAGAAGATTAGTAGTGAAATTGGGAACATGGAGAACCGAGGAAAGAAACAAGGTTGGTGAGTAGCGAATGGAACCTTTTCTTGAAATAGAAGATAATGAGCCATCAGCTACTCTAACTTTTTCCCTACCAGAGCAAGTGGAATAGGAATCGAAAAAAGAAGAGCAACCTGTCATGTGGTCAGTTGCACCCGAATCTATTATCCAAGGAATAGAGGAAGTAGAGTGAGCTGAGGCAGCAGAAGCTATGGGAGACGAAATACGAAGCCTGGCCATGAGGCGCCTGAGAATTTGCAACTCTCCTCGAGAAAGAGAGTCAGTGAGGGAAGCATCTATCATTGAGGATTCCATACCAACCACGGATCACCCAATCGTCAATAACAAAGTCAAAGTTGAACAATCCGAACGATAAAACCCAGAATCCAAGAACCCCAATAAACCAAGCCGCAATCCGCAATCAAAGAATAATAATGAGTCACACCACAAGTGCAATGCAAGGATAGGAGGGTTTGTTGGATTCTCACACATAGCCAAAGAACGGTCGTGAGGCCCGCCAAGGATATCAGATAATACCAACGGATTAGGCTGACTCAATATGCATGCACAATGCAAAAAAAGTTTACCGGAACTGAGATCAGTGATTTAAATGGCGCGCCATGGCGCATGGCGCTGGCGGGCGCTGGCCTAGCGCCTTGGTAAAATGCGCCTTAGGCGCAGGTACTAATGGCGCATATGAGGCGCAGATGGCGCGACGAATGGCGCAAGGCGCAAGGCGCAGATGGCACGCGTCATTTGATTATGTCTTAAAATTCGATCTCAACCCTAGATCTGGGCAGTTGTAACGTGGGTGGAGGAGCACTGGATCGAAGCCCTTTCTTCTTAACCCTAATGGCTTATTTCCCTCCCTCAATCGATCGCAGGAGCAGCCAGCAGGTGAAGTCCTCTCTCTCAATTATGAAAAGAATGAAAGAATGTTTTCCAATATGTATGATATTCTGGGGTGTGCAGTCGACTGGTGGTCTTCCTTTGGTTCCAACACTCCCCAGTTGCAAAAGTTTGCTATCAAGATTCTTAGCCTTACTTATAGTTCATCGGGATGTGAGCGAAATTAGAGCGTCTTCGAGCATGTGAGTATATTATACTCTCGTTCATTCATTAACTTAGAGTTAGTTTTATATTACGGTAATATAAACTTAAGCCCCTTTTATATTTGCTAATGCAGATTCATTCCAAAAAAAAGAAATAGACTTGCTCAAAAGAGGTTGAATGATTTGGTATATGTCAAGTACAATAGAGCATTGAGGCTTCGAAACCACAACCTAAGAAATAGACAAAATGATCCCATATCATTGCAAGATATTGATGAGAGCAATG
>NMUG010009299.1:0-11325 GCA_002855965.1 Monotropa hypopitys
ATCTTGCATATCATATAGGGAAGATTTTTATTTCATACATATCTTGAGGGGGAGATATTTCTATTTTAGTTTATTTCATTTAAGGTTGCATATCTATTTCAGTTGATTTCATATTTTGGGGGAGAATAAGTTTGTTTTTAGTAGTTGCATCATTCAGGGGGAGATTTAGTTATTGTTGTTTTCCATTTCTAATTGCATACCATTTTAGATGCAGCATAATTGAGGGGGAGTTATTTATGATTATTATTTCTGTAACAACCTAGAATTTCAAACACCTTTATTTCTTATTTTTATGGATATTTCGAGGGATTTTCCCGTTAATCTCACGGTCAAATTGAGATTTGATTGTTGTTCGGGTTATCACGGGAGGTAAGTAGTGGACTTTGTGGGATTCTGGAGCATTTAGGAAGGTCCGGAAGTGTTTGTTGATGTTTGGATGTGTCATGTCCTGGAATTTCCAAGGACTTTTGAAATGATTTTAAATGATTTAGTTTATATTTGAATAAACAAATTCTAGAATCAAGTTGGCCCATGTGTTGAGTCATGCCATTGGCATTGATGGATCTAGAGTTTGGGAGTATTGAGTTTGGTTTGGTGAAGTTTGTTATGATTTTGGAGGTTTGGATCCTAGTTGGATTTTGGCTTGGCTTTGGCCTATAGTTCATATTCCATGTTTTTTGAAAATGGAGTTGAGTATTGGAAGTTGGGAATAGGTGTTGGGATGTCCAGTAAGTTGGCTAAGTTGAGGGAATAGAAGTTGGATTTGAGGAAGAGTGGGGTTTTCCAAAAAATGGAAGTGTAGGCAGGTTGTATTTCCGGAAGTGAGGTGAGGAGATGGACTGGTATTCTAGAAGGAGGGCTAGGTTCTCGATCGTTTGATGTATGCTAAGATGTTCCTCTGCGGAGATTGTTTCTGGTTCCCGGGGAATTTGATCATCAGCCATTGCTCTAGCAAGGGACTGTGTAATTCTCCTGTTTATCTGATCTGGACGAACAGTGTCTGTACCTGTACGGCAACACTAAGCTCGGATCAGTATACAAGGAGAATGTCTTTGGGGGTATCGGAGATGTACGGACTTCCTTTGAGATTTATAATTCAAGACATGTCTCGGACATGGAGTCTGGAAGATAGTCTTGGATTTGTAAATTCTCGGGAAATTTTTGAAATGGCGAGTTTGTAATCTATTTTTGACCAATACTCCTAGAGACGCTGACGGTTTATGATGTCTAGCAGATATACGCATTTAAAGAAGAAAGTCTTTGGGATAGTTGGAGACGTATGGACTTCCTTATAAATTTAAAAATTCGAGATGTACCTCGGACATGAAGTCTGGAGGATATTCTCATATTTGTAAATTTATTTGGAGATTTTGTTTGAAAAATGACAAGTCCATAGTCTATCTCGACCAACATCCCTAGAGACTCTAATGCATCTTAAAAACTTTGAATATTTAGCAAGTATGAATATAAAGATTCCCCTCGGAATGTAAATGTTTGCCCTAAAATAGTAAATAGGGTTGTCTTGACTCTGTTACTGGCTTACTATATGCAGTATGAAGCTATGTTTGGCTGATAAAGTTTAATAGCTCCCAAATCTTCAGACCTCCGGCCTCGTTAGGGAAACCATCGTAGAGTCGATGATTTGGTTGGGGTGTCTCATTTCCTGCTACGGACTTTTTAGGGTCGCGTTAGCTTACTGTCGGGCCCCCGATAGGTTGATTGGAACAGCTTCTGTTTTGGGCAGTTATGACCTCCATCCAAAACAGGTAATGATGCAAATGATGTATGAAAAACATACATATACAATGTAAGAATCTTTTTTTAAAAATGAGAGAAAATCCTTTTTGCAGTTATAAGCAAAAAATAGTTTCAGCGCAACAATTTTTTTTCTACGCAGAACCTGTTTATTTTAGCAACGCGTCCTGTAATCTTTCCTAAAAAGAAGTAAACACGATGCAAATCAGTAATAACAATAAGCCGAGAATTGATTGATTTCGAAATTCTGGAAAAGATTTATTTTTGAAAAATGTTTCGAAGCCGAAATCCTCGAAGTCCTCAGCGGAGTCGCCAGCTGTCGTGCCGGGAAATTTTTCCGTCCTTCCCTCGCCTCCCGTCTGGTGGGAGTCGTTTTCCGGGACAGAAGAATTTACGTTGATGGGTTTTATTTGAAAATATGGGGATTTGTTTGAAAATGGATGGCAGACTGAGTATGTCAATTTCGAATTTTCAGAGTCTCCACTCGGCATCGAGTTGTGATGTGCCAAGTCACCGTAATTTTTATTGTAAAAAGATGTCATTTTCTTTAAGAAAAATATTTTTTATTTGAGAAAAGTGTCTGCAAAACCAGAAATTCGGGTTCGAAGATTTAATTACGAATGGTGAAGGTGTTAGGCACCCCACTCGCCCTTTCGGTACTGCTTTTTCAGAAGTAAATCTCTTTTTGATCCGAAATCAATTGTTTCCTCGGATAAGAGAAATGTATAATTATTACTGATTTATGTATGGAATGAAAGACCCCTGGATATAGTTGTTGACGGGCGGATTTCGGCCCGGTTTTGAATAGAAAGAATTGTTTTTGAGCCGGACGGATCTTCGGCGAAAAATGGTTTTCTACAGTCAAACAAAATTATAACTGTGTTTTGAAAATAATTTTGTTTTGTTAATTTAATTTCATTCACGACAGTCGGACAGAACTTCGACTGTGTTTTTTGAAAACAAATTTTATTTTGAGCCGGACAGAACTTCAGCTATGTTTCGAAAAACATTTTTTGTAGTTGGACTGAATTCCAACTAAAAAGAGTCATTTTTATTTTTAAACAGTCGGACGGAACTTCGACTGTGCCTTGAATTTTATTTTTGGATTTTAGCCGGACAGAACTTTTGCTAAATCCTTGAAAAGTATTTTTCTATGATCGGACAGAATTCCAACTGCGTTTGTGAAAATGATTTTTATTTAGTCGGACAGAGCTTCGACTGAATGTCTGATATGAATGTTTTGAAATAGGTCGAACAGAACTTCGACCATTTTCTGAAAAGATATGATATTTTTGGTTTAGAAAATTCCAAAGAATATTGAGTGAATCGACATGACCCGAGTCACAAAGCATTCCAGTGATTTGAGTCTGACAGCTATTGCAAGCTTTCACTTCAGAGTACGGATCGAGGAATTTGGTTTTGTTTTTAAAGTGTTTTTGTATTTTTCAGTCGGACAGAACTTCGACTGAAAAATATTTTATGGAAAATTTGTCAGAAAATATTTTGACCAGGCTTTGGAAGAAGGATTTATTTTCACCAGTCGGACAGAGCTTCGACTGGGTTTAAAAATGAGGGAGGGGATTTTACTTTCTTTAAGTGTGAAGAAAATCCTCCCGGGATACCGAGTGCTCCGGAAATGATCCGAGTCACAAGACATTCCTTTGATCCGATTCTAACAGCTACTACAAGCTTTCACTTCAGAGAACGGATACATGATTTTTATTTTGTTTGAAAGTGTTTTGGGAAAGCGAAAGTTAATCGCTATAGAGAAATAGAATATATATATACTGTAATATATATATATATATATGGAAAGGGGTATAAGATATCATATATATAAACCGAGCTGGATATAGTCCGAGCTAGACAGCAGTACATATATAATAGTTGGTAAGGTATCGTATATATAAACCGAGCTGGATATATTCCAAGCTAGATGTCAAATATTTTAAGGCGAATACGTTTTTATGTTTTTCTCGTACGCGACAGCGGAGTCGGCATAGCCAAGCATGTGCCGAATTCTAACGAGCAGAAAGACATAATATAACGAATTCTTTTGCAGATATGTGTTCGAAAGCGTAAAAGACAAGTATTAAAAAATTGCGGCAAATCGATTAATTGTATATGTACAATTCGGAGAGACGACTTCTGTATATAGCTTCTTTAAAACATAGTAGGGTATAGTATCGGACGCGGCCAAGTGACTAATACCGAATTATGAATTAGAAGACTATCAAAAGTCTCCTGAGAGTAAGAGGCAAATTAATTTACCGGAATAAAGATAAACTCGAAATACTTCAAGAACAAGACTTGTTCTTGATTGGATTTGGGATTTTCAGAAGTTTGGTCGGTGTTTGTGTAGTTTTTGGGAAACTATCAAGAGAAAATGCCCGGAGGCTTTGGTGGTTGAATGTAATTGAGAGTGAAATGAATTTTCTGGGTCTGAATTGTTGTTGTGGAGGTTTCCTATATATAATAAACTATGTCGCAACTATAGTTGCAATATATATGAAAATTGGGCCAATTGCATGGCTCGCGAATCACGTGTGGGGGAGATCTTTTAGGAAGCTTCCTAAAGCCTTCCAAGCTTATCTTTGTCCGAAAATTAATTTAAAAAGAAAAGAAAATATCTTTAAAATTGAAAAAGTATCCCGAAGTTCTGATCTTGGTCTGAAGCTTCTGTTTGCGCTTGGTCGGCCCCTCGGAGAACTGTAAATTTGACATCTTAGATTTGATATTCGTGATCGCTGGGTTGGATCATGAATGTAGCAAATATCCCGGGCTTGTTTCGGACCTTTCCTGGAAAAACCCTGAAATACGGCTCGGATGCTTAGAACAAAGTGGGAATCGGTTGGTGCACCTCTTGGGCTGCTCAACTTCTAGAAAATCTGTTCCGCAGGAAATGTCAGACTTTGAAAATGAGGTCCGTGCAAAATACGTTCGCTGATTTCCGAGGCCGACTGACTGTTGTAGGAAAATCTGAACGAATTGACGTTTATCCTCAACTGAATTCCGGTTTTGGGTCGGATAGATTCAGTCTTTATACCAGCTTCTCAGAAATGTTTTTTCCTTCGATATTCTCTTTAGAAGAAAAATTTCGGATGTTCGTGCAGGATTCTGCTTGTTCCTAACCGTTTTGCCTGTTCGGATGCGGTTTATGTGTCGTCCATTTGAAATTTGTCCCGACTGGTCCATCGGAATGGAATTTTGAGACGGGTAAATGTTCTTTAACACTTTACCGTTGCGGGTTCATCGTTTCGAGATTTTTGACTGACGTCGAGACTATTTGCGATAAGTCTGAACATTCCGGATGTGCGTACGGACACTTGTAAAAGTCGTTTTGCTAATTTCTGAACTAGTGGGGGTTGAGCCAAAATTTGTGTATCAACAATGTGGAGATAGATCGACACTTCATCAAGGAAAAAATTGAACAAGGAATTTTTAATATCAGCTACACTCCATTGAATCGTCAAACAGTTGACATTCTCACGAAAGCCTTGACACGAGTTAACTTTGAAAATCTGATGGAAAAACTTGGAATGATAAATATCTACAGTGCAACTTGAGGGGGAGTGTTGAAAACCAAGCCGGATCATGTCTGTCACCTTCCTCAAGACGACCACAATCCCTTGTCCGAAGCCCATCTGGGGACTTCTTCTTCTTGACTGCATCCATCATCCTGACCACCACAAGACTTCAATCGGACGAGTCCCTTTGTCCGGACGACTAGTTCCTTGTTTGGATGACCAGTTCCGAACCTCAGTAACATTTTAGAAAATTGTATATTTATGATTTCTTTCCTGTTTTATTTATTTCCTTTCTTTCTAAAAGATTTAGTCAATTCTTTTAATTAATTAGGAAGTATTCATTGTATTATATTATATATACCTTCTTTATGAGTATAATTTCATACTGGGGTTATCTCTCCCTTTGCAATCTATTTATTAGTCTCTTGATCAATGAAATAAGTGTGAGATTTTTTCCTCCATACTTCGTCTCTGTGAAAATCTTTGCCTTACCATATGATTAGAAGATGTTAGTGGTTTCTCTCATCAATCCAGCGCCAAATAGAAAGTCAATCATGAGTATGGTCAAGGATGTGCTATGCTATTTAATGAGGAATCAAGGAGGGATAAAATGGGTAAGATCAATGAATATTCACAAGCCCTTGCAACAAAAGACAAGGGTAGAACCCAAGTGCGAGGTAGTGGAATCTCTAACAAGGGAAAATCTAGTTCGAAGAAACGTGTGATCATGTGCTATCAATGTAATAAAGAGGGGCATGTATGGAGGAAATGTTTCAGCCTTATTGAAGGAATGAAGAACAAATACCATCCTCCAAAGGCAACAATTACTACAGAAGTCGAGGAAGATTCAGATGTGCTTCTAGCAACAAGCGACATAGAGTTGAAGATATCATAATGAGTGTTAGACTGAGGATGTTCAAACCATATGCATGTCGACCGGAATAGTTTCACCAATTACGAGGCATTCGATGGCAGGATTGTCAGAATGACCAATCACTCAACTAGCAAGATAGTTGGCAGAGGGACAGTCTGTTATCATATGACCAATGAGAGAATGGTGATACTAGCAGACATTCAACATGTTCCAGGACTGAAAAAGAATGATTTATCTCGGATTGCTGTATGTGAAAGGCTGTATTTTCTCAGCAACTACAGTGATTTTAAAGGTTTCCGAGAGAGATGGATCAGGATTGCGTGATAAGAGGATTGGTCGACTATACAGGCTAGAAGGGAATGTTGTGACAAGAGGAGCTACTGCCAATCATGATTCCAACGATACATGGAAGAAGAAAGATGGACAATGAGCAAGGAGGTCGCACAGACGCACATAATATTGGCGCATGAAAGATCACGGGCCCAAGGCGATTCCCAAACGCAGACAGCAGGATCCAAAGATGTGTAGGGGCTCCAAAAAGTTCATCAAAAAACTCGGAGCAATTGAATGAGGTCGTGCTTGAAAAGTCAGTGACCACGACAACCAACAAAAGAGTCTCATTTGCTCAAGATATTGTCAGTGACAGTTATACCCCTCTAAGAAGATACCGACAGAGATTGAGGAGTTGGAGTCATGGTTTGCAAGCAGATGACGCTTTGCACAGGCACTCCGGATAGCAGGGTGCGGTGCCCCGGCAACAAGAACGATGCAAATAGAAATGGACTCTATTGCAGGAATATAAAAGTAAACTCTTGCGAACATTTGAAATTCTATCAAAATAACTCAGAGTGTTAAAGAAGAATAGTTTTTAAGGAGGAGGTGATTCCACCGTTCTTTTCTGGGCATTTTGATGGTTGGCAGCAAGTTTTACTTGACATGCATCCCAGCAGGGTGTGCAAGGGCTTTGGTTCAGGGGATGCACATTCAAGAATCACGCATGAGGTTGAGGAAGTGTGTGAAAGCGGGGGGAAAATCGTTCTCTCTCTTATTATTCACAATACATGTACAAGCTTAAATATATAAGGATAAAAAAGGAATAAGACTAAACTACCCTTAATGAACCCCTATAATCTAACACTCTCCCTCAAGTTGGTGCAAAGATATCTCCTAAACCCAACTTGAACACATTGGGGTGAAAACTTTTGGTAGTCAAACTCTTAGTAAATACATCAGCTAACTGGTGTTCAAATCTTACAAAAGGCATGCAAATTAAACCGTTGCTCAACTTTTCTTTTATAAAGTGTCTGTCGATTTCGATGTGCTTCGTTCGATCGTGTTGAATATGATTATGAGCAATGTTTATGGCAGCCTTATTATCACAGTAGAGCTTCATAGGACCAACATCAGTGAATCCCAAATCACGTAAAATAGTTTGGAGCCATAAAAGCTCACAAACACCATGAACCATTGCCCTGTATTCGGCCTCAGCACTAGATCTCGCAACTACTGACTGCTTCTTACTACTCCAAGAAATCAAATTTTCTCCAAGAAAGATGCAATATCCAGAGGTAGATCTCCTATCATCAATAGAACCTGTCCAGTCGGCATCGGTGAAGGCTTCCAATTTCAAGTGACCGTGATTGGAGAACAAAATTCCTTTACCTGGGGAGGATTTGAGATACCTCAGAATACGATAAACAGCATCAAGATGCACAGTACGAGGTTCGTGCATAAACTGGCTTACAACCCCCACATCATATAAAATATCAGGTCTGGTGTGAGATAAGTATATCAGGCGACCCACAAGTCTTTGATATCTCTCCTTATCTGTATTCTCCCCCTGATTATTACTAAGGTGATGATTGACCTCGATAGGAGAATCAGCTGGCTTACATCCCAGCATACCAGTTTCTTCTAAGAGATCAAGAATGTACTTTCTTTGAGAAATAAAGATCCCTTTATCAGATCTAGCCACCTTCATTCCAAGAAAGTACTTCACAGGCCCTAAATCTTTAATCTCAAATTCTTGAGCAAGAAAAGCCTTAAGGCTAACAATCTCATCCGCATCATCACCTGTCATTATTATGTCCTCCACATAAACGATGAGTATGGCAATCTTACCATTACTCCTCTTGGTGAACATAGTATGGTCGGCCTGACTCTGCTTGTATCCAAAGCTTAACATGGCCTTGAGAAACCTATCAAATCATGCTCTAGGAGATTGCTTCAATCCATAGAGGGCTTTTCTCAATCTACACACATTTCCTTCTGTTGCAAAGGATGAAAAGCCAGGTGGTATGTTCATATACACTTCCTCCTCTAGGTCACCATGGAGAAATGCATTCTTCACATCAAACTGTTGAAGAGACCAATCCAGAGTTGCAGCACAAGAAAGAAGTGTCTGAACAGTGTTCATCTTCGCCACAGGAGCAAATGTCTCTTCATAGTCAATACCATAGGTTTGGGTGTAACCTTTAGCAACAAGTCTAGCTTCGTATCTCTCAACCATTCCATCTGCCTTGTACTTCACAGTGAACACCCATTTACATCCCACTGGCCTTTTTCAATTTGGAAGAGTCACTAAATCCCAAGTGTCATTCTTTTTCAAGGCTGACATCTCCTCTACCATAGCTCCTTTCCACATAGGTATCATGAATACATCTTGCCAATTCTGTAGAATAGATATAGAAGAAAAAGACGAAACAAAAGCACGATATGAAGGAGATAAACGATCATAAGAGACAAACTGAGAGATGGGGTGTTGGGTACATAATCGAGCTGGCACTTTATGTGTTCGGATTGGCTTCCTATGAGCAATAGGCACACCAAGATCATCAAAAGGGAGATATATAGAGAAAGGAGTATTATCAGGGCACTCAGTTGAAGTATTTTCAGGGGACTCAGTTGAAGTATCATGAACTAGGGTTGAAAATGGTGATTGACAAGATGGCTCAACACAAGTAGCCTTCTCTCGGCGTGAATATGTTCTCAAATCTGGATTATCCAGACGTCCACCGATGTCATGATCAACACTCGTTTCAACAATTGGTTCCTTTTCAGAAGTTCTTGTCTCCCCCTCACGATGACAATGTAATAGAAAATATGGCCAAGACTCTGGAGTATAAGATGTCAACCTTTCTTCATCTCTCATTTCTTCCTAGTTATTATTCTCCCCCTGAAGAGATAAGAGAGGATAAAATGACTTGGTTTCCCAAAAAGTGACGTCTATAGAGACATACATTTTGCGAGAGTGTGGGTAATAACATTTATAACCTTTTTGACTATGAGTATAGCCAAGAAAAATACACTGACGTGCTTTGGGATCTAACTTACCACCAGAAATTTTAGGGGCATGGACAAAACATACGCAACCAAAAACTTTGGGAGGAAGGAAGAGAGCTAATCCCAGAACCACTAGGGAGAAATCTAATTGGAGATTGAAATTGAAGAACGCTGGAGGGCATACAATTGATAAGAAAGACTGCAGTAAGGATTTCCCTCCAAAAATACTTAGGAACATTCATGGCGAACAAGAGTGAGCGAGCAACCTCAGCAACATGACGATTCTTGCGCTCGACAACTCCATTTTGTTGTGGCGTGCCAACACAAGTTGTTTGGAAAAGAATGCCAAATTGTTCAAGATATGTGCAAAATGACCCATCTAAATACTCAGTCTCATTGTCACTGCGAAGAACCTTAATGGTGGTGTCAAATTGAGTGCGCACCATTTGATGAAAAGATTGAAAGCATGAAAAAACTTCATTTTTTGACCGAAGTAAATATACCCAAGTAACATAAGAGTGACAATCAATAAAGGTGACAAACCAGCGATATCCATTAAGAGACACAACAGGAAAAGGGCCCCAAACATCAGAATGGATGATTGAAAAAGGTGAATCACTTCGTTGGTTAATAGGGGCATAAACGGAGCATTTATGTTTTGCTAGCTCACAAGCTGCACAAAGAAACTGACTCCGAAGACATTGCTTAGTCAAACTCGGGAATAATGTTTCTAGAATTCCAAAAAATGGATGACCCAATCTACGATGCCATTGATGTAACAAAGGAAGAGCATAACTCGTATCTGTTGCAAGAGCTTGACCACATGACACAAGTGAACAAACTGGATTAGGTGCCGATTCCAAACAGTAAAGACCTCCTTGAACTTTACCACTGCCAATCATCTTTCCCGTATCTAGATCTTGAAAGACACAATGTGTAGGAAAAAATGTTACAGAGCAATTTAGGGATTGGATAAGACTACTGACAGATAGGAGGTTAGTAGAAAAGTTGGGAACGTGAAGAACTGAAGAAAATGAAATGTTTGGAGAACAATTAATAGAACCTTTTCCCGAAATAGAGGATAGAGAACCATCTGCAACTCTGACTTTGTCCTTACCAGAGCAAGTGGAATAGGAATCAAAAAAAGAAGAGCAACCTGTCATGTGATCAGTTGCACCCGAATCGATTATCCAAGGAAGAAAGGAAGTTGTAGAAACATTAGCTTGTATATCGGAGTTGGCAAAAAAGATTGAGAAGGGTAAAGTAGCTAAAGCTGAAGTAGAAGCTGTGGTAGAGGAAATACTAAACTTGGTCACAAGGCGTCTGAGAATATGCAACTCCCCTTGAGAAAGAGGACCAGTAAGAGAAGTATTTGTCCTTGAAGAATCCATATCAACCACAGATCACCCAATCGACAATAACAAGGCCAAAGCAGAACAATTCGAACGATAAAACCCAGAAGCTAAGAACCCAATAAACCAAGCTGCAATCTTCAATCAAGTGGTAATAATCAGTCAAACCACAAATACCACAAATGCAATGCAAGGATAGGTGGGTTTGTTGGTTTCCCTGACATAGCCACACAACGGTTGTGAGTTCCGTGGAGGATATCAGCTAACACCAACAAACTAGGCTGACTCAATATGCACGAGCAATGCAAGAGAATACATACATTGCAGTCGGACCAGTCTTACCAAAGATCAGCACATGCATCAGAAAAACTCAAACGCTGATATAGACTAAAAAAACAACCCAGATCAGAAAACACAATAAACCACCGGAAATCCACAGAGGCTCGCTGGCGACGATAGGGGTGCGAGCCAACTCAAGCACAAAGGATACAATACTCAAACCTCAAACACAAAGGGTACAATACTCAAACCTGTA
>NMUG010009300.1:0-11325 GCA_002855965.1 Monotropa hypopitys
ATTGATTTCACATGAACGATTGAACTACAAAATTGACGTACATTTTCAAGGGAGAAGCAAGAAGACCAATATTATATGCGAGAGGGATAGAAAACTCTACCTCGATCATTGCTCCAGTGGCACTCGTCGGAAAAGTCGCTAGAAAACCTCCATAACCGCTGGTACAAACCAAGCCCGTCACCGCGAAGACCTCGCAACAAAACACCCAATGAGCAATTAGTACACATACTCTAGAGAGAGATACAAAACCTAGGGTTTTAGAGAGGGAGAAGAACTTACCAAAATCGGACGATCCAAGGGCACCACCACGGAGAGGGGAGCGAGGAGAACGTCGTTTGTCCTTCGCGTTTCTTCAAAAACCTTAGGGATTCACCACCATTGAAGAGAGAAGGGAGAGGGAGGGAAGAGAGAGAGGAGAGAGTCGGCTAGGGCAGCATAAATGGGGAAGAAGACCCCCATAATTCGGGCCAAACATATATATAGGGCCCTTAGCGAAAAGACAACTTTGCCCTTAATGATGTTGTCTGAACAGCAGGTGCACCGGTGCAAGTCAGGTCTGCACCGGTGCAAACCCCCGTTGCACCGATGTATCAACTGATGCAAACCCTTACTGCCTCAACTCAGAGCCTCTGTGCACCGGTGCAGCTCCCACCTGCACCGATGAAAACCACCCATGCACCAGTGCAACCTTACCTGCACCGATGCAAACCTCAACAGAACCTACAGGAGTCAATCTGCATCGGTGCAACAAGTGCCTGTACCGATGCAAACTCCCCGTAGGACGACATTCAAGGGTCTCCAAAACTTTTCCGAATCGATCCCGAGCCTTCCCAACTCAACCATGAACACTTCCTCAACTTTCGAGACACCAAATGAACATTCTAAGGTCACTTCCTCGCCTTCCTCAAGGTTACGGACATCCTTAACGATTTATGAATGATTCAAAGATTTACCCGAGGGCCCCGAACCCTTACGAATCTCACAATGAGGATTTGAATCAATGACAGACTATCAACTTCGACGGAAAAAGTGGGAATAAATCTCGATATTCGATACATTGAATTTATTGATATGGGTGGAAATTAATTAAAATTTTCAGAGTGTGACAAAGTACCCTCCTTACAAAAATTTCGTCCTCGAAATATCCAAGGTAAAAGAATCGAGATACGATACTGTCGCGCCGAGAAATTTTTCCGTCCTTCCCTCGCCTCCCGCACGGTTGGAGTCTTTTTTCGGGACGGAAAAAGATACGATGATGGATTTGATTAAAAATATGGGGGTTTGTTTGAAAATGGATGGCGGACTGAGTATGCCGATTTCGAATTTTTGGAGTCGCCATTTGGTATTGAGCTGTGGTGTACTAAGTCACCGGAATTTTTGTTGTAAAAAGACGTCATTTTATTTTAGGAAAATGTCTTTTTATTTTGGAAAGGTGTCTGCAAAACCAGAAATTCGAGTTCGGGGATTAAATTACGAATGGGGAAGGTGTTAGGCACCCCACTCGCCCTTTCGGTACTTCTTTTTCAGAAATAAATCTTTTTTTTAATCGAAATCGATTGTTTCCTCGGCTAAGAGAAATGTAAAATTATTACTGATTTTATGTATGAAATGAAAAGACTCCTGTAAATAGTTGTTGACGGGCAGATTTCGGCCCGGTTTCAGAAGGGAAAATTTTGAAGGAAATACGGGTGTCTTTTGACCCGGTTTTGATGAAAAAGGATTTATTTTTGAGCCGGACAGAACTTCGGCGAAAAATGATTTCTTTACAATCGGACAGAATTCCGACTGTGTTTTGAAAATGATTTTGTTTTGTTTTGTTAATTTAATTTTATTTACGACAGTCGGACGACACTTCGATTGTGTTTTGAAAATGTATTTTATTCTGAGCCGGACAGAACTTCGGCTAAGTGTCGGAAAACATTTTTTTGTAGTTGGACTGACTTCCAACTAAAAAGAGTCGTTTTTGTTTTTAGGCAGTTGGATGGAACTTCGACTGTGCCTTGAAAATATTTTGGATTTTAGCTGGACAGAACTTCAGCTAAATCTTTGGAAAGCATTTTTCTACGATCGGACAGAATTCCGACCGCGTTTGAGAAAACGATTTTTTAGTCGGACAGAGCTTCGACTATTTTTCGAATAGGAATGTTTTGAAATAGGTCGGACAGAACTTCGACCGTTTTTTGAAAAGATAGGATATTTTTGGTTTAGAAAATTCCAAAGAATTTCGAGTGAATTGGCATGACCTGTGTCACAAGGAATTCCAGTGATTCGATTCCTACAGCTACTGCAAGTTTTCACTTCAGACAACGGATCGAGGAATTTGGTTTTGTCTTTTAAAGTGTTTTGTATTTTTCAGTCGGATAGAGCTTTGACCAGAAAAATGTTTTATGTAAAAATTGCCGGAATATATTTTGACCGGGCTTTGGAAGAAGGATTGTTTTTACCAATCGGACAGAGCTTCGACTGGGTTTTGAAAATTAGGGGAGGGGATTTTTACTTTCTTTAAGTGAGAAAAATCCTCCCGGGATATCGAGTGCTCCGGAAATGAACCGAGTCACAAGGCATTCCTTCGATCCGATTCTGACAGCCACTGCAAGCTTTCACTTTAGAGTACGGATACAAGATTTTAATTTTGTTTGAAAGTGTTTTGGGGGAAAGCGAAAGTTAATCGCTGAAGAGAGATAGAATGTATATGCTATAATATATATATGGACAGGGGGTATAAGATATCATATATATAAAATGAGTTGGATATAGTCCGAGCTAGATGGCAGTACATATATAACAGATAAGATATTATATATATAAACCGAGATGGATATATTTCGAGCTAGACGGCAAGTACATATATAACAGTTAAGGTATCGTATATATAAACCGAGCTGGATATATTCCGAGCTAGACGACAGATATTTTAAGGTGAAGACGTTTTTATGTTCTTCTCGTACACGACAGCAGAGCCGGCATAGCCAAGCATGTGCCGAAGTCTAACGAGGAGAAAGACATAAAGTAACGAAATCTTTAACAGATATGGGTTCGAAAGCATAAAAGACGAGTATTAAAAAATTGCGGCAAATATATTAATTGGATCTGTACAAATCGGGGAGACGACTTCTGTAGATAGCTTCTTTAAAATGTAGTAGGGTATAGTATGGGACGCGGCCAAGTGACTAATACCGAACTATGAATTAGAAGACTATCAAGAGTCTCCCGAGAGTAAGAGGCAAATTAATTTACCGAAGAAAGATAAGCTCGAGATATTTTAAGAACGAGGCTTGTTCTTGGTTGGATTTTGGTTTTTCGAATTTTTGGTCAGAGTTTGGGTAGTTTTTGGAAGATTTTTGAGAGACAAATGCCCGGAGGCTTTAGTATTTGAACTTGAAATGGACTTGGAATGAGGTTATTTGGTCTGGATTGTTGTTGAGGTGGTTTGCTATATATAATGGTATATGTCGCAGCTATAGTTGCGACATAGAGCAAATATCTGTCAAACGTGTTGCTCGCGTGCCACGTGTTGGCTGGATATTTTAGGAAGCTTCTGAAAGTGGATTTGAGCTTATCTCTTCGGAAAAATTAATTAAAAATAAAAGAAAATACATTTAAAATTGAAAAAGTATCTCGGAGTTCTGATCTTGGTCCGAAACTTTTGTTTACGCTTAGCTGTCCCCTCGGAGAACTCTGACTTTAACATTTTAAATTTGATATTCATGATCGCTGTGTTGGATCACGAATATAGCAAATATCCCGGGCTTGATTCGGACACTTCACGGAAAAACCCTGAAATATGGCTCTGATATTCTGACTGAACTGAGAAGGGGTTGGTGCACCTCCTGGGTTGTTCAACTTCCAGAAAATCTGTTTCGTAGAGAATGTTAGACTTTGAAGATGAGGTCCGTGCAAAATATGTTCGTTGATTTCCGAGGTCGGCTGACCGCTGCATAGAAATCTGAACGAATTGACGTTTATCCTTAACTGAATTCCGGTGCTGGATCGGATGGGGTCAGTTTTTATACCAGCTTCTCTGTACTGTGCTCGTCTTCGATATTCTCCTCAGAAGAAAAATTCTGGATGTTCGTGTAGGATTCTGCTTGTGCTGGCCCGTTTTTCAATTCGGATGAGGTTTCTATGCCGTCCGTTTGAAGTTTGTCCTGTTTGATGCATCGGAATAGAATTCTGAGACGGGTAAATGTTCCTCAACACTTTACCGTTGTGGGTTTGTCGTTTTGATAATTTTGGCTGACGTCGGGGCTGTTCGCGGTGAGTCTGAACATTCCGGATGTGCATTCGGATACTGAAAAAGATCGTTTTGCTGATTTCTGAACATGCGGGGGCTGAGCCAAAATTTGGGTAACAACAGTTGCCCCTCTTTGTGTACGTTGCGTAGCAATGGTAGACAAAGACTAATTGATGCGTGAAATTTTGACTCACGGCTTATATGTTTCGGATTTTTCCTGGCTCCTCAGAGGAATTTGACATCTGCTGGTGGAATCGAAATTTTTTTTGGAGTTGCCGATGACACAGATCCGGCTCATCGAAGTTGTATTTCGGACCGACGGGTCACATTCGGGTCAAATCTGATCCATTCCCAAATAGCGCCAAACCCCACCCCTTGGATGCCAACTGGGCGCGCGGCTCGAGGCTAACTGCATTTACTTTTTTGACCGATGTCGCAACTATAGTTACGACATAGAGCTTTCTTAAGGAACCGCGGAGGCAGTGAGCCTCTATTCTGATTTCAGACTTCTAAAGACTTCGGGAGACTTAGCATAGCTCTGACTTCACTCGGATTTCATTCGACGACATCCCGGTGCTTGATCCTTCGATCGATTCTCTTTCGGCGGACTCAGATCTGATCATACAAGTAAGTAGTCGACTATTTTTCTTCCCTGCTTTCGGTAATTTTGAATACTTGTACTAGGAAATATGCTAATTAGTCGAAAACCTATATTTCTGTCAATATGTAGAGAACGTACATTGCTAGTGTTATAGCCGTCGTGCTGTCCGTTTATAAATTTCTCGCACTTTGGGCGGTTTTCAAAAATTTTGAAAATGTCGTTTTAAACTCGACTAGTGCGATCGTTAGTGAGATTACGCCGCTAGGATTTTGCACGGATGACCTTTAGAAAGATGTCAAAATTGTTTTTCGCACAATAACCGTACAAAGATGTTATTCGTGGTGTATGACGCTTAGCGGTACTTGTAGAAAAGTAATGTCGAAAGTTTTGTGAACGGGCGATTACGATCGCAAAAAATGTATTTTGCAACTTTTATCGGACAATCTACAGAAAGACGTCACTTTTTGGCATTTTTAGGGACTTGACGGTAATTGTAGGAAAATATCACCGAAGTTTTCGTAGGTTGACGATCGTACTCGTGACAACGCATTTTTGAAAAAAAAAATCGTTCGGACGACCAATAGGAAGTTGACGCCGAAAAATTATGACAATTGGACATTAAGATCGTAGGCAGATATCACAATGTTTTGAAAAATTTGGTTTTAATAGACAACCTTAGAAAGATGCTATTGCCGGCATGATTTTAAAAATAATAATCGTGGATAACAGGATCTCGTCGTAAGTAGACGGAAGAAAATAATTAATAATCGTAGAAAGATATCATTAATTGTCGCTTTTTTTTTTTTTTGAAATTTTGAACGATAACCGTAGATAGGTATTATCGTAAAACATGATTTGGATTTTAATTAGTAACCATAGGCAGGTATCACTAAATTTAAAATTCTGCAACTTGAACGACAATCATAGGGAGATATTATCGTAAGCGTATACCTGACAATTGATTAGTAACCATGGATAGATATCACTAAAATTGTACAACTCTGAAACTTGAACGATAATCGTAGTAAGATATTATCGTAAGCGAAATTTGAAAATCAATTAGTAATCGTAGGTAGATATTACTAAAAATTTCTGAGCTTTGCAACTTGAACGATAATCGTAGAAAGATACTATCGTAAGCGAAATTTTTTCCCCAAGTAATAGCCATAGGGAGATGCTATCGGGATTTTTGAAAAACTGCGATCGTAGAAAGGTATTTCGGGATTTTAAATTCAATGACCATAAGAGAGGTGTCACTCGGGAGATTTTTTTCGGAAACGTGGACTAATGGTCCTAGAAAGATATCATCGATATCCCGGAGATGGAAATCTGTAGTCTTAGAAAGGTACTACCGAAATTTTTTCTGAAAATTCGAGCCTATGGCCTTAGGGAGGTGCCATCCGAGCTTCTAAAAATGTAAACCTACGGCCTTAGATAGATGCCAATATAGGTTTTGAAAATATGAACTCGGAGCCCTAGTTAGATACTGCCGAGGATTTGAAAATTGTAACCTGTGGTCTTAGAAAGATACCACTGTAGGCTTTGCAAGAGATTTTGAAATCATAGTCTTAGAAAGATACTACTGAGTCTTTTGAAAATACAAACATGTAGTCTTAGAAAGGTACTACCCTAGGTTTTTGAACGCTTAACCTGCGGCCTTAGTGAGGTGCCACTGTAGGTTTCGGAAAATTTAGTTCTGTAGTCTTAGAAAGATACTACTCGAACTCTCGGACGTGCCAGCCTGTAGTCTTAGAAAGGTGCTACCTCGGGCTTTTTAGAAGGTTAACATGTGGCCTTAGAAAGATACCATCGTAGGTTTTCGGAAATTGTAACTCCGTAGTCTTAGAAAGGTACTACTTGGACTTCTGGAAATGCCGGCTTGTAGTCTTAGAAAGGTACTACCTTGGGCTTTCTAACCTATGGTCTTAGGAAGGTATCACTGTAGGTTTTTGGAGATTCGAATCTATAGTCTTAGAAAAGTACTATCAAGATTCTTAAAAACGTAAACCCGCAGTCTTAGAAAGATACTACTTTAGGTTTGTGAAACGGAACTCCGTAGTCATAGCAAGATACTATCGGGAATAATAAACTCGAACCTATAGTCTTAGAGAGGTACTAACTTAGGTTTAGAGGAACGTAACTCCGTAGTCGTAGAAAGATACTACCGGGCATAATAAACTGAACCTGTAGTATTAGAAAGGTACTACCTTAGGTTAGTAGAACGTAACTCTGTAGTCGTAGAAAGATACTAATGGGAATAATGGGCTCAAACCTGTAGTCTTAGAGAGATACTACCTAGGTTAGAGTTTCTCGAAATCGCGAATTTGTAGTTTTAGATAGATACTAGCAAAGTTCTTGTAGATCTGGATCTATGCTGGTAACCCTAGTGAGATATTACCAAGTCTAGAAATGTTTGCCCCAGGTTATAACCATAGAGAGATGTTATAACTTAGGATCCGTGAACCAATGTATACGTCGATAATTATGGAAAGATATTACCAACCTTTTATGTTCACCGCGTTGTGACTTTCGTACCTGAATTTGAATCGTTTGATTATCAGGGTTTAATAATTTTCTTTCTTTTGTTTTTGTAGGATGACTTCTCAGCGTAGACCAGGGAAGGAGCTTGCAGATGAGGCTGGACCTTCTAGACCTGCTGTGGAGGAGAGGGAGGTGTCTCCCTTCGACATCGATGATGTAGACTTTGGGCCTAATCCTGACGACGTGGTAGTACCACGATCCGGATATGTCGAGAGCTTTTCCCAGGATGGTGTGGGGCTACAGCTGAGAGGGACGATGGTTCCTAAGGAGCTTCAGAGGGCCAGCTTGCGTGTTTATGATACACCACTTGTGACACAACTCCGGTCCCATCCGTCCATGTATCTGAGGGCTCAGGTAGTTCTACTAGAGCGACCTTTTAGAGGAGCGTGGTTCCAGGCAGTTACCATCTGCAATCGAGCACATCCTGTATATCATAGCTTTTTGATCGAGCAGGGTTTTGACGATTTCTTAGCCATTCCCCCATTTCGCTCGAAGCACACTTTGCTAAGGGCCCTTGCCGAGCGTTGGTTCAGTGAGACCAACACGCTCCACTTGGGCGACTGTGAGCTGGGCGTCACTCCTTTCGAGTGGGTCGTTATCACAGGTCTGAGATTCGGAGGGGTCCCTGTCCGGAGGACGGAGGGGACCGAATTTGACATTGAGAGGGTTTTGGGGATCTCCCCACATGAGATGAATGGGAAGCGGATCCCAGGTTCAGCGCTGCGAGGCGGAGATCACTTTTACACTGTAGAGACAGACGACCCTGAGTTGTTCAGACGGCGGCGTCGGTTGCTCTTGTATCTGCTAGTGTCGTGCTTCTTATGCAACAATGGCACTTTGTTTTCAGTGGCATACGTCGGGATTGTAGAATTCCCGGATGGCGACTTCTTTGACTGGGGAGCCTTTACGTTTGCCTCTTTCCTCCAGGCTATAAGGAGGAGAGTCAGTTGCCCCTCACAGACACAGTTATGGTTTTGGCCCTTTCTCCTGTGGTGGTCTTTTGAGCATTTGAGCGTAGGGCGCCCCCTTCCCACCGGCCTAGGACTTGACGTCCCTAGGGCTTTATGGTGGCCGCGTCCATCTGCGCATGCTATTGACTTGCTGGATTTCGTGACGCTTCGCTCACAGCTGGAGCTAGTTATGCCTGACGACATCTCCTGGCAGCCGTTTGATTGGATAGCATTGGGAGATAACTATGGTGTCGAGATTTATTTGTCATCTCGAAGGTGCACCTTCTTCTCTTTCACTTCCTGGGAGCTGTACATGGGCGACCACTGCTGGCACCAGATGACGGGAGAGGATTTGATCCCCAGATGCCCGCTTACTGCCACTTTTGGGCAGGCATTGTCTCTAGTCTAGGGAGATTATGGCGTTGCTGGGTTCATAGTGAGGGGAGACTACACTGCCTGGTTCCGGAGTGTATCCATCGGCCGTTTCACCACTACGACCACAGTTCGAGGCAGAGAGTCGATTGGCGCTGAGCAGGAGCGCTTCTTTCGGATGATGAGGGGTGCAGATAGCAGAGCCCAGTCTTCTCAGCCCATTCCAGAGGATGAGCCGTCGAGATTCTATCAAGCCTACCAACAGTGGAGCTCTCGGCAGAGAGGAGCACCGCCAGTCCAGTTTCCCTCAGATGAGATACGTAAACATAGTAGTTTACTTTCTGTTTCTGTCTTTTCATAGAACTATGTAGACCTATCTTTACTGTTCTTTTCGTTTCTAATGATTTGTTTTTGTGTTTCAGGCTGCCCCAGACCCCCCTAGAGGTTCTGTTGACAGGAGGCCCAGATGTCGCGGTCGACGGGACGACAACAGTAGCAGAGATGTCTGATATGCCTGCAACAGACAGACATAGACTCTTTTTTGTTTTGTAGAAGATACTTGTTGTATAGCTTTGCTTCTTCTTTTTCAGCAGGACACTATATAGTTAGTCCTTTTTGTTCTTCTTTTGTTAGCAGGGCACTTTGTGTAGTTAGCCCTTTTTGTTCTTCTTCTATTCTTTCATGATAGAAACATTTTGTATGCAATGTAATCTATTTCTGTTTGTCTCTTCTTTCTGCATTCTACGTTTCTTGATCAGTGTAGAATATCAGAGCATTAATTTCGTGTGTGAATACATATTACTATCTGCAATTTATATCAAATGAGTAAGTATATTCAAGATATTTATAATTCTCTGCTAGGAGGGATTGATACATAATTTATGTTAATCAATCAAGACAAATTTGATAAACAAGGCCTCACCGATTGATCGCAGGAAGAAACCTAGATTCATCCTTTTCACGTAAATGACTTCGCAATCTTTAGCACATGAAGCGACAGACCACCGTACCAAATCAAACTAGATCTTCAAGGGAACTGATTCCTCGGAAGGTTGATTTTTTTCGTGGACATCTGCTCTGACTTCAACACTGTTTAGATATGCTCTGTGATTTCAACTGACTCCGGAGAGTGGTTATGTGTGTGTGTTTGATTGGCTTTTTCTTTATCCATTTTTGTCGTAACTCCCCCTTGGGATTGATAATTACGCCGGATGCCTTTCGGTTTTGTTCTGATTTTGCTACGATCCCCTCTCGGGTTTTGACCGTATTTGATTGATCCATTTTTGCTGTAGTCCCCTCTCGGGTTTTGACTACACCGGATTTGTATTCCCTTTGTTTTGCCATGATTCCCTCTCGGGTTTTAACCATGCGGGGTTTTCCGATTTTGCCATAGTCTTCCTTCTCAGGTTTTAACTATACCGGACAGTGATTTCTTTTTATAGAAAATGACTCGGATTCTGACTTCGACAAGGCATAAACTTCTTGACTAAGGTCCGATGACTTTGAGCGAGTATGAGCACTTCCATTGTGAGGAGAGGCTGAAGAATTCAGAAAGATATAAGCAAAGATCTTTTGTAGAATCTCCACTTTTTGTTTATGTAAAGGGGGTGGCGATTTTTTTTATCATCGTATACTCATGATGATGACATATATGTTTTTTGAATCGCTCTTGTTAGATAAGAGGAGAAAAGGAAATTTGTATTAAAGCCTCGAAAGAGAGAGTGGAAGTGTTACTACACTCAAATTTCACCGAATCAATCATCAAGAAGATGATGCTTTAACTGAAATCAGAATTTAATCATTGCATTTAAAACAGATATTAAGAATGCCTAATATCATATCCTAATCCCCAACTAAGGTTAAGTATGGCTTCTCTCTACCTCCCATCGTTTCTTCCTCATGGAAGGAGAGAAGGCAGCTATGGCCAACAAGTTCAACTGCTGGATGAAGATGACGATTCATCCCAGGCTTTCTGGGACAACATATGTGTGCTAGCGGATGAAAAGGTGAGGGAGGTGATTGAGCTCCTGGACAGAGGTAAATTACAAAAAGGAAAAGGTAAGGTTAACATCATCCAACCCAAATCCAGTTATCCCAATCCATCGGGGGATGGGATTGAAGAGGGTGAATGGGTCCAGGTGGGCCGAAAATCTCCCCACAAGGTGGGCAACAATGGGGTTAATCACAGGGATGGCCATGTCAATACAAAACCTGGTTTAGCAAACACATTCAGCGTGTTCATAGGCAACTTACCTAGGAGTGCAAATGGGAGGTGGGTTTTCAACCATTTCCAGAAATTCGGCAGGTTAGTAGATTCTTATGTACCCAGAAGGGTTTCTAGGGTTTCCAAGAGGCTATTCGGATTCGCCAGGTTCGAATGCTCAGCGGCGGCCAACAGAGCAATTGCTTAGATGAACGGAGCATGGGTGGATGGATTCTGCCTGGAAGTCCATATGGCAAAATACGAGAAGGACGGGCCTGTTATAGATGCTAACTCAGGGCAAATCACGAAAAGGTCTGGTAGTATTCGAATGTTGCCAATCGCAAACGCCAGAGCAAAATCAAATGCATTCAACAGACCATTTACAAATTCGAATACCAGTTCCCTTGGAAATGGTAGCAAATCG
>NMUG010009301.1:0-11324 GCA_002855965.1 Monotropa hypopitys
GTCCAACGCTCACGTCCTTCGGCCACTCCCTTTCCTTTGCGCTCCCTGTATTCCTTCGATTTGTGCTGGTGCTGCCGTTGTTCTGAGGATCGTGAAGCCGAGTCTACGGCGCCGGCCATCTAGGTCACCTGGTCCCGAAGCTTGGCGATCTCCGCGTCCCTTTCCTTCAGCATCCGGTCCATGGCTGCGGCATAGGTCGATCCGAGATCCGGCGTGAGGCCGGAAGGGGAGGCGAAGAGCCCAAGGGAGACATGCTGAGGGGGAGGAGGAGCAGGTCCGATGGGAAGAGTAGGGTCCTGAACCACCGGTGTGTTGTTATCGTCTTCCATGAGGGAAAGCGCAACAGAGGGGCAGATAACTGGTTTCCACTGAGATTTGGGCTAGCCCGTCCCACCGTGAACGCCAATTGTGGTAGTCGGTTTCTGCCGAACAGTGTCTTCGGATGTTAACCCTCCGGATAAGGGGTGTCAGTTCTGGCTGACGGCTCGAGTGGTCCCTGCAAGTAAACAATGGATCCCCCTTGTTGGCTCCTGCAAAATAGTGGTTAGTGCCCGCCGGTCGGTTTTGACCAACGGGGCCTCCGATGCTTAAGTTAGTATCTTTTTGTGGAGAAGGTAAAGCAAATAGGAGGAGGCCGGACGGCAGCGGTCGGAGATCAAAGTCTCGATCCATGAACAGTACCCCATAGGGGGTATTTATAAGGGAATGTTGGCTTGGGGCTCAAGAATATTGAATGGGCCGCACGTCGAGGGCCCTTTAGTGGGCCTAGACGCTTAATGGACCAGGTTAGGTCTTACGGACGGGGCATCACGGCGGATCCCCCACGACAGTGATAGGAGGATATACCTCCGGGTGGTCCGGTCCGTTCGGAAGTGGGTCGCGAGCAGCGAAAGGAATCGCTGAGGGGTCGCTATCCGGACGGTGACGATCGGCCACATTTCAGGCCGTCCGGACCGGACGGCCTTTATGGATGACGCCCTTGTGCTTGGTTTTATAATGAGTTTTCCCCAAGGCATAGGTCTGGTCACCACAGCCTACATCGATAACTTTGCAATTTGCAGATAGAAGTGAGAAGAGACCCAAGGGAGTGATCGAAGATGTACTAGTGCAAGTGGATAAGTTTTATTTCCCTGTTGATTTTGTCATCCTTGACACTCATCCGGTTGTGAATCTGAAATCTCAGATTCCAGTCATTTTGGGATGCCCGTTCTTGGCTACAGCCAATGCATTGGTGAATTGTAGAACGGGTGTCATGCAAATCACTTTTGGGAATATGACTGTGGAACTTAATGTGTTTAACATTTGTAAACAACCAGGTGATGATGAGGATATCTACGAAGTCAATAGTGTGGAGACCACTTCTTTTGTCGGTAGTGGTGAACAAAATGACCCTCTTTTGATGTGCCTAGTGAATGCCGGGATGGAGGACCATGTTGCATCACCGGCAGAGTTAGAGATTGCTGAATTCCTTGATCATACGGAAGTGTATCATGTGAACGGATGGATGCCTAAATTTGAAGAGATTGGCACCATTGCACAACATCTCATTCCTTCACATAAACGACCTCCAAAACTTGAGCTGAAACAGCTACCCTCTTACTTCAAATACGCTTATTTGGGGACGGAAGAATATATTCCCGTCATCATCTCATCTGAGCTTACCATGCAACAAGAGGAACAATTGTTAAAAATTTTGAAAAAGCACCAAGGGGCAATTGGATGGTCCATTGCCGATCTAAAAGGCATTGATCCCTCCATTTGCACCCATAAAATCTGTCTTGAAGAAGAAACAAAACCTGTTAGGCAACCACAAAGATGATTGAATCCAAACATGAAAGAAGTGGTGAGAGGGGAAGTCTTAAAGCTATTGGATATTGGGATCATTTATCCCATTTCGGACAGCAAGTGGGTGAGTCCAGTGCAGGTGGTCCCAAAGAAGGCCGGAATGACCGTCACGAAAAATGATAAAGATAAATTGATTCCTTCATGTGTGGTCACCGGTTGGCGAGTATGTATTGATTATAGAAAGCTAAACACTTGTACTAGAAAAGACCACTTCCCACTTCCTTTCATTGACCAAATGTTGGAGAGGGTATCCGGACATGAGTTTTATTGTTTTTTGGATGGGTATTCGGGGTACAATCAGATAGAGATTGCACTTGAGGATCAAGAGAAAACCACATTTACATGTCCCTGTGGCACATTTGCCTATCGGAGAATGCCATTTGGATTATGTAATGCTCCGGGTACTTTTCAGAGATGTATAATGGATATTTTCAGTGATATGCTTGACAAGGTCGTGGAGTTATTTATAGATGATTTTTCGGTCTTTGGGACTTCTTTTAACCATTGCCTCCACAACCTTGATCTTGTATTGGAGAGATGTGAGCAGAAAAATTTAGTGCTAAATTGGGAGAAATGTCACTTTATGGTGACGAGTGGAATTGTCCTCGGTCATATTGTGTCACCAAAGAGAATAGAGGTCGATCGGTCAAAGATAGGAATTATTTCCAATCTTTCTATACCAAAAATAGCGAGGGATGTGCGCTCGTTCTTAGGGCATGCCAGTTTGTACCGAAGATTTATAAAAGATTTTAGCTCAATCACAAAACCACTATGCAAACTTTTGGCAAAGGATATTCCTTTCAGTGGATGAGTGAGTGTGACAAAGCTTTCTCCTTCCTCAAGGAGAGGCTTACGTCATCACCCATAATGAGACCATTGGATTGGAACCTTCCTTTCGAAATTATGTGTGATGCCAGTGATTTTGCTATTGGAGCTGTGTTAGGTCAATGGAGGGGAAAAGAACCGTATGTGGTGTATTATGCTAGAAAAATATTGAATGATGCCCAAGTAAATTATACCACCACAGAGAAAGAACTTTTGGCGGTAGTGTTTGCTCTAGATAAGTTTCGGCCTTACATTTTAGGATCCCCAATCATTATCTTTACGGACCATTCATCTTTGAAATACCTTTTGACTAAGCAAGATGCAAAGCCGAGATTGATTAGGTGGATCCTACTCCTTCAAGAGTTTGACATTATCAAAAGATAAGAAAAGAGTTAAAAATGTAGTGGCCGATCACGTTTCACGGTTGTCTTTTAGTGAGCATGGGCATTCCCTACCCATTGTTGATTCTTTCCCCGACGAGCAACTATTTTCTGTTGGAACTTGCCCGTGGTATGCTGATATAGTGAACTATTTAGTCACAGGCAAGGTTCTGGAGAATTGGAATCGGCTTGAGAAAGCCAAGTTTTTTAGGGAGGTGAAGTATTTCTTCTTTGATGATCCATACTTGTTTAAATTCTGCTCGGATCAAATGATGAGAAGATATATGGCTGGTGATGAAATAAACGAAATTATGTCTTTTTGCCATGCTCAAGCATGTAGGGGATACTTTTCTGCCAAAAAGACCGTTGCAAAAATTTTACAATCTGGTTTTTATTGGCCCTCACTGTTTAAAGATGTTTATACCCATTGTAGGACTTGTGGTCCATGTCAACAACTAGGAAGTGTGACCCGAAGGAATATGATGCCCCTCAATCCCATTATCGTGATAGAAGTGTTTAATTGTTGGGGTATTGACTTCATGGGTCCATTTCCGGAGTCGTCTGGGTACTTGTATATTCTATTGGCAGTGGACTACGTGTCGAAGTGGGTGGAGGCAATTCCATCTCGGACCAATGACCACCGGGTTGTTGTGAGATTCATGATGGAGCATATTCTGTCCAGATTTGGGATGCCCAGGGCTGTGACTAGCGATCAGGGGAGTCATTTTTGTAACAAACCTTTTGGGCTTCTCATGGCCAAATATGGAATAACACATAAGGTTTCTACAGCCTACCACCCATAAACCAATGGGCAAGCTGAGCTTGCAAATTGAGAAATTAAAACCATTTTAGAAAAGACTGTCAATCCCAACCGTAAGGACTGGTCACTTCGGTTGACCGATGCCTTATGGGCTTACCGTACTGCTTACAAGACCATATTAGGGATGTCCCCATATCGGTTAGTTTATGGGAAGGCATGTCACTTGCCTGTGGAAATAGAATATCGTGTGTTTTGGGCCATTAAGAATGTGAATTTTAATCTGTCCATGGCCGGTTCCAAGAGGAAATTGGACTTGAATGAGTTAGAAGAATTGAGGAATGAGGCCTATGAAAACTCGGGTTTGTACAAGGACAAAGTGAAAGCTTTACACAATAAAATGATTTCGAGAAAAACCTTTGAACCAAATCAGAAAGTCCTTTTGTACAACACGAGGCTTCATTTGTTCCCTGGAAAGCTAAGGTCGAGGTGGTCAGGACTTTTTGTGGTAAAGAAGGTGTTTACTCACGGAGCTGTGGAGATAGAAGACCCCACCAATGGTTACATTTCCAAGGTGAACGGGCAGAGGTTAAAACCCTTTTTGGAGGATGTTAGCAAAGAAGAAGTTGTGGAGGAGCTGTTGGATCAAATCTACATGGACCCTTCAGTTCAATAAGACATTTGATGAGGTTTGCCTGTACATATTTTTTTTGTGGGATAGTTTTTTTATGTTTTTCTTTTTTCCTTAGCTTGTCTGAATTTTGTCTTCTTTGCTTTAAGTATTGATGACAATGCTCATATCAAGTTGGGGGGAGAGGCTTAGCCTTTTTGTTTTGTGTTGTTTAATTTAAAAAAAATATAATAAAGTTTTTTTTAGTTTGACTCGGATGGTCTAGCATAGCCGCCTGCCTCTTCTATCTTTAAGAGGTAGGGAACAAAGTATGGTCAAAATGAAAAAAAATACTTTCAATAGATTGGGACTTACTTGACATTTACTTGAGTGCGTACATTGAGAACTTGAGATCATACCCGAGTCATTGTTTTGACACTAGGATAGGGGGCATTCAAGTGGCTGGAAGGGAGAGTTTATTGATATTTGTTTTCTGCTTGCTTGGGATAGGAACCTTAGATTCTAATTGAGGTAAGTTGAAAGGCCAAACTCATTAAGTGGAGATCATGTAGCCACATAATCACTCTCATTGAGCCTACCTTTCCTTTGTTGGGGGTTTGTCATCAAATATGCATTCTAGAAGACTAAGTGCCTAGGGGTAAAAAAATATTTTTGGGAAATGATTCATGGCATTCTGTGATTGAAAAACCCAGAAACTTTGTCACCACTTGGCCAAAATTTGAGCTTATTTTATTTCCACTCTTTGCTGAAAACTTAGGGAGCCTTTGGTGTCAATCATTTTTTGATTTTGGGAGGGGGTAAGAAGTAAGAACTTTTCTGGTTTTCTTAGGGAATGTGTAGCAGCAGCCTAGAAACTCTCCTGAATTCCTGGAAGGATAAGCTTTAATTCCCGGAAAACCGAAACCTTACCCTTTGTCATGCAACCTATTCTCGAGAATGAGAAGTCTGGATCCCCAGGAATTCACCTTTGCATCAGAAAACTTTTGAGCAGACCCTCAGATTCCCGAGAATTGGTAAACTGAACTACTAGGAATGTATGTTTTGAAAAATGAAAGTCTATGGCCATATACCAGCAGAGTCCTCAATTCCCGGTAATGTAAATTGTGTATTCCCAGGAATGACACATGTTTGGGGTGCATATCAATCCAATTTCTGGGAGTTCAAAATCATACTCTCGGTAATTCAGTCTCCCTTAAATACCCCAGCTGGCCCTCACTTTCAATTCCCGGTTATTGAGCGGGAGTACAACCAGAGGAAACCCGTGAGAATACTTGGCGATTTGGGTTGTTGGTCAAATTTCTTCATCAAAATTCAGAAATTGAAGGTTGTGAGGCATCAAGCAATTGCGAATAAGGGTGATGAAGGAGGGAGAAAACAAGCTCTGTGGATTGTCGAGTAATTCTGTGGATTGACAAGTGAGTTTCCTCAAGCTAGGGCTAAATTTTGAAATTTGTATTTTTCTGTGTGGTTGGGTATTCAGTACGATGAATGAGGAATAAGCCCCAGTTGATAAGCATAAGGTAATGTCTGGTAAGAAAAGAAAGAAGGGGGAAAATCTTCCAACCCTTCTGGGGTTGATGAATCACTCAAATCTCAGGCAACTGAACAAGTGGCCAAGATTTCACAAACTGAGCCCCAAACTAAAGAGCTCCCAAATCCAGAAACCAACAACATTGTTTTAAATGTGCTGAAAGAACAAAAGAAAATCACTGTGAACCCAAATCCTGAATCCTCCCATCCAGCCCAGGACAAACAACCATCTTTAAGACAAAAGAACCAAACAAGAAAGAGATTCAAACCAAGTCCATTTTCCAGAACATGAACAACCTTGGAAGAAACTGAAAGATGTCTTAACTCAACCATCTTCTGGAAATACAACAAATTCTGGAAATCCACCAAATCAAACCCCTGAGAAAAATTCTGAGCCAAATCATGAAGTTGTATCCCAACCTATATCTGAACCATCCACATCAAACCCAATACCTCAGTCCACCCCTGAACCAAAGAAAAAAGAGAAGATGGGAGGTAAAAGAATTCTGAAAAATTTCAATTGGAAAGAGAATATTGAGGGGAGGGCTGTAATTTGTGAAAGATAGATTTTTAAATCTAGCCAACATCCATTTTAGCTCCAACGCTCTTCCAAAACTTGGGTAGTGAAGAAAAACACTAAACAATACATAGATCTTCTTTCCCAACCCTTGGAGGAGTTAGGAATAAAAACTTGGTTTGAAGATATCCCCGGTTATGTCCTTTCCTGGGTGATAGAATTTTACACCACCCTTGATGCAAAATAGAGAGAAAGCAGAGTGAGTGGAAAGGTGAAAGGGAAAATCATTGTGGTCACAGCTGAAAGAATTGCCGAATTCCTTAAGTGCTCTAAGTTGCAAGCTGGTGAGGTTGAATATCCAAAACTAGGGTACCAGAGCCTGGAAGGTGAATCCTTGGCTAGGAAGGTGTGTATAGCAGGATGATTGGAGGTTTTTAAGAAAGGGGATGGTAGATTCAAGCAAGGAATGTTTAAGGAAGAGGTGGCTTTGATGAATAAGGTTCAAACATTAGACCTAAAGGGTCATCAAAATCACCTACCATCCCAAAAGTCCAGTTTATTTATGAGTTGATGGAGGATAGGAAGATTGATATCTCTGAAATAATGTTCATAATCATCAAAGAGTTTAAAGACCATGGTAGTTTAAAAGGTGGTCTTCCATTCCCATATATGATCACTACTTTCTGTGAAGAATCTGGACTGAAGCTAGGAGCAAAGGATAGATGGGATAAGCCCACATTTGGCCCCTTAACTGCTAAAACAATTGGGAGGATGATCCTACAAAGGCCAAAAACTAAAGGAGTTTCCAACAGCTCTCCCCTACTTGCTGAATCATCCAGTGCTAACCCACTCACTCCTTTACCTATGCCGCTTCCAATCACTCCTGAGTCTCAAACCCAAAAACAACTCGAAAACACTCCATCTCAAGCCCAACCAGCACCATTAATCCAACCTCCAATCTTTCAACCAATGCAAAACAGCCAAGAAATAGGGGAACTAAAGGAAATGAAGAAGAAATTGATGGAAGAACAGAGGGAAGAGAAAAAGAAAACAGTCTTGATTCTTGAAATAGTGAAAGATAATGCTGATAAGATCAAAGTCCTAGAAGCAAGGTAAAAAAAGAGCAAGGAATACAAATTGAAGAAATCGGAGAAGGGCAGAAAGAGAATGCAAAGAGAGTTGCATACTTGTAGGATGTTCAGGGGGACACCATGAGGAGATTGAAAATTGTTGAAGGAGTACAAGAAAGAATGGAAGAAGGGGTTAAATGGGTGATAAAAGAGTTAAAACAGTCTACCAAGAGGGAGCAAAGCTTGTTGCTGAGCCAGTTGGGAATGGTCAAATGGGCCAGAGGTGGACCTGCCCCAAGTACTTCCATATTTCCAAAAGCCAAAGACCCTGATGTAGAAGAAATTCTAGCCAACATCTTCACTCCTGTCAACCTATCCTCACAGCCCAAGCCTACCAAAAACTAACCAAAACTTTTGGGAATGATGGAGGGTTTTTAATGGAAGACTTATCCTTGTTTTAATTTTGAAAAATCTGAATGTTGTTGTCTCTGTAAATCTCTGGGAGTTTTTGAGTTGTGATCAATGAATTTATCTTTTTGTTCTGAGTGTGATCCTTATAAAATTTTATGATTGTGAGATATGGAAACAAATGGGGTAGATAACCAAGCTGAATTGTATTGTTTCCAAATGAATTCCTTCTACCCTTCTTAACAGTATAAGACTAAAGTCCTGAATGATCCCAAAAATGTTTTACTTTTTAAGGCACTGGTTAATAGTTGCATTCTGCTCATACAATTCTTGTGTCTTTGATTCTGATTTCATTCTTAAATTTCTGGGGAAGGGACTCCTTAACCTGAAAAACATGTGAGAACTTTGCTTTTGAGTGAACAACTTAGAGAAGTTTGGATCAAAGCTTATAGAGAGGGTTCAAAATATGCCTAGATTAGTCTAAGGTTTATTTCCCTAAGTTGTGTTGGAAAATTTCTCTCAATAAGCTAACCTTGATTTATTTAGGTTGAATGCCTTCTATAAAAGTGTTGTCTGAATGGCTTGGATATGATGTTTGGTTGCTTAATGTACCAACTTGCTAGGGACTAGCAAGTCTCAAGTTGGGGGTGTGATTGGCACTCAAATGTACAAATCATTGCCATCATTTCCCTTAACTTTTGTCTTGAATTCAATATTTTAAGCTTGTCATCTATGTGGTTTTCATGTTAATATTCAAACTAAGTTCTCTTCTGAAAAGCAAGTTTAACACTTGTCTTTGTAGTCTCTCGCATGTTAGTCCCATTTGCAGGTCATGGAAGTCAAGGTGAAAGAATAGCAGAGAGAGGTTAGAAGGAAGCAAAGGCCAGAATAAATCCCCCAAAGGGAAGAACCATAAATTTCCGGGAAACCATTTTAATTTACTGGAAATAGAAGAAGCAAAGAAAAGCTGCAAGTGTTCTAATTCCTGGAAGATCAGCTTTAACTTTCGGGAGATCAAGAGGATAAGTGAAGAGCAAGTCCAACTTCCGGAAGAGGAAGAGTCAAGTACTGGGAAATGGCCACAAGTGAATAAGAGAACACAGGCAGAGCATGGAACTCCCGGGAATTCAGTTCATTGATTACCGGGAGAAGAAGAAAAGGATTCACTCAAGAAGCAACAGAGGAAGGAATTCTCGGAAATGCCCCGTCTCTATTCCTGGGAGAGCGATGCAAGAAGAAAAGGTGAGGAGAAGTTTCCAGAAATGGAGGAATGAATTTCTGGAGAAACAAGGAGGACTGGACAACCAAGCAGTGAGTTCCTGGTAAATCATACAGTGAAATTTCGGGAATTGTGGCCTAGATATAATGCGCGGGAAAAAATATAGAAAATGTAAAATATGAAGGGTTTGTCTGCAATTTAAAGGGAAGGAGTTAGGGCAGTTATAAAAAGAAAGAGATTTAGTTTTTGGGGAGGATGGCAGATAACTAATTCAGTTTGAGTAGAATAGATAGTAGAATTTTAGGTGAATTTTCTTTCTCTCAGTTTTTCCTGATTTCGATTGTTGCTCTTTCATTTCAATTTCAAATTCTCGCATTAGATACTTGTTCTACTTCTACATCTGAACTCGATTTTTCATTGTTGTTGATTTTTCCTTTGAATTAAAGTACTGTTCCATTCAATTTTGCTTGAAGATGAGTTTGGTGAATTTTGATTGTTTCTCTGTAGAATTAGAGTCCATGAGTGGCTAAATCCTACAGGATCTAATTCAAGGATCTGAGGTAATGTAATTGTATCATCTCTCTCTCAACTCTCGGAATTCATGGATTATGAATGAGAGGCTGGTTTTGTATAATTTAGAAATCATTGGATGAATTAATTTCTGGTTTGATATCTTGTAGACGGTCTATTGATTGGCACATCGTATGCTTACATGAAATTGATTTCTCAGTGGAATTTAGAGTTTATCACAGATCAACCTCTTGATTCTATTTTCTGTTTTAATTGGAATTCATGCTTATTTTTCGTAATCATTCTAATGTTAGGTGAATGATTATGAGATAATTTTAGAGAGAGTGAGAGTGTTGTGGTTATATTACCAATGATTCGAGAATTAGATCTTATTTTCCTTTATTACTTTTAATATCCAATTTGTTTTGCTTGACTAATTTAAATCTCAATCTCGAAATCTGGATACTCAACTCATCCTGAATTTTATTTGCTCAGAATCCACACATAAGAATTATTTGAAGGAAAAATTAAAATCTCTCAAGTCCCTGTGGAGATGACCTGGTTATTTACCAGAACTATGATGCTTGATTGACAATACTTTTGAATCAATTCACTTGCGCTTGGGTATTTTGATTTAATTTTCTAATTTGAACTTCCATTGAACCTGTGGATTTTGTAGCTAATTGCACAATTAAGATTGTGGGAAATATGGCAAACACCTTGATTCTTGGATCCTTCCTGTGGGTCAAACCATAGCATCACTTGAGAATTATACAAAATTAAGCAATGTTAGTGTTGCCCGGTGCCGACCGTCAGAAGATACTCTGATGCTTAAGTTGAAAGTAGGAAACTCAGAAAAGCTAGGGTTAAAAGAATTTGAGAGTGTGTTTGTTCATGTACCTTTTCCCTAATCCAATGCCCTTTATTTATAGTCATTCCATGTTCCCTCCAGATATGGTTACTCCAAGTCATTCGATGCAATCTTTTGGATTGTTACGCTCCCGTAATCTATGGTTATTCAATGTAATATGCGTGAATATACGGGATTTACCGTTATTGATGCCACGTGCAGAATGCCCTATCTGACCTTACGGTCTGATATGTATGTATTGGTCCGATTCTGTGTAGTACTGAACTACTAGTTTGGATGATAATATTCATGTACGAGCTCATGTCCCAGCATGACACTACTAAGATCAAACCCACCATCCATTGTTCTACTAGACCGTCTGCCTCGTACTAGGCATGGCCCCTTCAACCATGTCCGGTTTTAGTTACCACAAATTCATTGATCTCTCTATAGTTTTAGAAATAACTTTAATATCTTTTACTTTTAAAACTATGAAACTGTTATTTCTCCTGCTGTTAAAATCAATTAAACATAGTCAATTTTAGCTATTTAAATTTTATTGTCGTGATATATTTTTGACAAATTGAATTGCAAGTTGCAACATAACATATATTTTTTGGATATGATAAAAATTATCTTGCAATTTGTTTTGCCAAAAAAATGTCCCGAACTTGAAGTATCAAAACTAATGATATTTGATAAATTTTAATGACGAGAGGTAATTGCATAATATTTCAAAGAAAGGAATGCTAGCATTATTTATCAAATTACAGAGAAGGTCA
>NMUG010009302.1:0-11324 GCA_002855965.1 Monotropa hypopitys
TGGTAGACCAATTTCAATCCTTTCCAAGAATTTGGGAAAGATTGAGGGGATATTGTGGTGACCGGACCTATGCCTTAGAAAAAAACCTACTACAAAACCAATCATAAAGGCGTCGGCCACAAAGGCTGTCTGGACCAGAGGCCCTGCACTGTAGCCGACCATTGACATCCGGACAGAAACCCTTCAGCGACTTCCTTCGCAACTTTGGGACCCCTTCTGAACGGACCGGACTACTCCGGAGGACTATCCTCCTATCACTGTCATGGGGTATCTGCCTAGATGGTCCGTCCGTACGACCTGACCCGGTCCATCAACCGTCCAGGCCCACCAGAGGGCCCTCGACGTGTGGCCCACTCAATATTGTTGAGCCCTAAGACAACGTTCCCTTATAAATACCCCCTATAGGGTACTATTCACGGGATCGATTAATCCAGACTCTGATCCCCGACTGCTACCGTCCGGCCTCCTCCTATTTGCTTTAAATTCTCCACAAAAAGATACTAACTTAAGTATCAGAGGCCCCGTTGGTCAAAACCGACCGGCGGGCACTAACCACTGTTTTGCAGGAGCCAAGCAGGGGGATCTATTGTTTACTTGCAGGGACCACTAGAGCCATCGGCCAGAACCGACACTCCATATCCGACGGGTTAGTAACTGAAGGCACCGTTTGGCAGAAACCGGCTACCACAACACCCGATTTATCAAATTCATAATTAAAATAGCAGGAGCATTGGATAACCCAGATGGCATCACCAAAAACCCATAAGGACCATACTGACTACGAAAAGTTGTCTTTGAAACATCACTATATCTCACTTCTAATTGATGTTACCTCGACTGCAAATCAAATTTAGAAACATAGTTTTTCCTTGAAATTAATCAAACAAATAATCTATTCTCGGTAAAGGGTAATTATTTTTCATGGTCGCCTTATTTAGTTGTTGATAATCTATACACATATACATAGTACCATCTTTATTTTTAACAAACAATACTGGTGCACCCCAAATAGAAATGCTAGGTTGAATAAAGCCTCTATAAAGATACATTAACTGCACTTTTAATTCAAACAATTTAGCTAGTTCTATCCTATAAGGTGCTATATAAATTGGACTCATTCTTGGTATCAACTTCATTGTAAACTCAACCTCACGATCTGAAAAAACTTTAGGTAAGTCATTAGAAAAACTTCCTCAAAATCTCTCACTACAGGAATATCCCCGATAACCTCATTTTCTGCGAATCCACAACACAAGCTAAATAACCACTACCGCCTTTATTTAACAAGTCCTAGCCCGAATACTCGATATTAAGATTACCCTTGTCTAGTAATCTTAAATAAAGTCCTAGTCTTTATTTAAGACAAGTCTTTCCCTTAACTTTCTCACCACATATTTTAAGATTACCCTTGTCTGGTAACTTAAACACAACTTCTTTATAAAATCAATCGAGAATACCATAATGTGATGCTAGAAAATCCATTCCTACAATAATATCAAAGCCCATCATAACTAAGGGAACTAAATCGACCAGAACAATTTCCTTGTACAACAAATTGACATCTGGGATAGTATGTTTCAACAATCACAATATCACATGTTGCTGTAGATATAGCTAAAGCATCATGTAGTGGCAAGGATGGCTTATCAAGATATATACTATAAATAGCAAAAATAAAATAACATGTAGAAATAGGGTCGATCAATACATGTGCATAATGTTCAGATATAATAAAAGTAATTATTACCATATCTGGAGAAGCATAATCCCCATGATGAGTGATCGCAAAAACTCACCCCATAGACATTGGAACATTTACACCCATATTACCTCCACCCAAGAGACTTCCCACCGATAAAGTTTCCTGAATGCATGGCCTTGTACATTGTGGTGCTATGTGCCCAAACTCACCACAATTAAAATATTTGGGTCTCCTAGGTGTCCTGCCTTTGTTTGGACAATCTCGAATAATGTGATCATATACTTTAAATTTATATCATTTTGGTATTCCCCCGAGTCCACTAGACACCATTTGACAACTACTACTTTTCTCTTCTTTCCCTTTAACCATGCCACTTTGAGAAGTTTTAGAACTACCACCTCCTGAATTTCCAGAGGGATCTATCCTACTTTTATTTATGGTTTCCTAATGGTCATAAACAATTGTACATCCTTGCCTATCTTTCTCGCCATATCAACTAGATCCGTATAGTATATTTAACAGAATGCCATCAATCTCATGGAAATAATCGGTATGAATCCACTCCTAAATCGATGACACCTCTTAGCATCCCTATCTACCATATCGACTGTGTATCTAGACAAGGATGAAAATTTTAGCTCATATTCCACTACTGACAAATTGCATTGTTTTAAGTTTATGAACGCATCTTCCTATTCGAACTTATAACTCTCAGGACAATATTGGTCATTAAATCCGCTCACAAACATCTCCCATGTAATGATCCTAGGTACTGTCGGTACCACACTTGATAATCGTGTCATCAATTGTTGACTGAATACCTCCCACCAACTCAATGACTCACCCTTTAGGCTAAAGGATGCTAATGACACTTTTTACTCATTAGTGACACCCATGACATTAAACACTCTCTCTATAGCCATCAATCAAGTTTCAATTATACTAGGCATTACAGTTCCTTCAAATTTTGTCAAATGCAATTTTCGAAACCATTCTAACAATCCATACCCACAGTTGTAGTCTGTGCCATCTACCATTGACCAAATGATGCCTAATTTTTCACAAATCGAGCCATGGATGGAACTATTCTGTCTACATTGACCACTACAAGTGGATTACCTTGGTGCTTGAGGTTGATTCATCTCACCCCATCCTAGTACACTTAAATTAACATCCTTAGGAGGATCCATAATACAATTCCTGATATAATAATATAAGATATAACATTGTAAATAACATTTATGAAAATGCATTAGTGATGACCAATACATCATTCTTGACTCACTACACACCCTAAGGTCAACTACTAAGTCACACCCTAACCAACTACAGACACAACATTCCAAAGGAAACCATGCATTTCCAATTAACTTCCAAAACTTCTAACTAGAAGATATGGTGATCAAATGTTCTTCATGTTAGACCTTAAGATAGTTAACGAGTGCACACAATAATCCTAAAAAACACCCCATGCTCACACTCTCTCTCCAAAGATCATCATAACCTATGCTTTGATACTAAACTGTCATGCCTCCTTCCAAGACAGCATCAAATAGGGCCCAAATGGATATGTAAGCACAACATTAAAAACCATAATCCACAAATTCTATACCATTTGAATAATTATTAACTATTTATCAACTATAGTGGATGTTTGATTAACATAAATATAAAACACTTCAACTTTTTAAATTAAACTTGTAATCCACTTAAAACTGCCTCAAATCAAATAACCAATGTATTAAAGATCTTTTGAACTAACCAAACATTACTTAGGAGGATTAAAGGGAAACTGGGAGGTATGCCATAGGTACGACACCAGTATATCAATAGATGTATTGTATACTGTGTCGGTGAAGTCACTCTTTCTAGATTTTTGATTGGGCCAAGGATACATGGATCGGTATGGCCACTGGTATGCCAGTCGGTGTGTCAGTAAATTAACTCTCTGTATTTTTTGCCCAATCCAAAATTTACATTGACCAGTATAGACATAGATATGCTAGCCAGTATGCTGATCTCCTATCAGTGCCAACTATTCTTCCTATTTTCTAGATTTATGCAATTGTTTTCAACCCAAACTCATACCAAACATGTTTTAAACCTCAAATCTTGTCATAAACATTATAAAACTTCAACACTTATCCCAATTAAAACCAAAACAATGACAAATTAACCTTATGACATGAAATGTCCATATTCTTAAGAAAAAATTGGTTTAGAACTTTTAAAACCAATTTTAATTATTTGACTTCCTACACACCACTTCCTCGCTGATTTAAACCTACAAAGTAAAGAAAAACATACCAATTTTATTGATATTGTTGAGAGATTTTCATTTTCCACCTTGTTTTTGATCAAAACGCTCTCTCTCTCTCTCAATGGAAGAACACAAATGACACAGATTTTACCTCTTATGTGTCATGACACCCTTATGGAAAAACATCTATATTACATTACACAACCTATATGTGGCCCCCATATATAACATATACATATATGTTTATAGAGAGCCGTTGGAACAAATCCAACGGCTGAGATTAACCCTAATCTATCTCTCACATCTCTCGCATAATAACCCTAAAACAACTAACAACAACACAGGCGTGAACCATTGCCTTTCTCGAGACACACAATTTCTCGAGACACAAAATTTTCTCACCTTACAAATCATCACCTTAGAACATCGCCAACCCCATTTGCACAAACATCGCCTCAGCATTTGCACGAACATCGCCAACACCATCAGAAGATATACCAACAGATATTTTCTATAACAGAAATGAAACAGAAACAGACAAATATAGGTGTCTCCATCTCCTATAGCTTGCCCCACGTTACTACTAGATTTTATTTCACGTTTTAAGTTCAGTTTTCTTTAGATGGCAAATCACGACGTTAATACATCACACAGTGACCGCCGGATTCTACCATTTCGCAAGTACTTCAACTTGCCAGAAAAAGACTGTATAATCTATCACATCCATAACAGGACAACACGCTCAAAGAGCCAAATTAACACAGCTTGCCCCACTTTTGCTTTCCACGGTGATACCTCACGTTTGCTTTCCATATTATTCAAGTATTTGCAAATATATAAAAAGAATTACAACATTTTCACGTAACGTCCTAGCATGCGACTAAGGCCTTTGTGTGTTAACAAACATATTAACAACTATGATTTATGCTTTAAACAGAAAAAGAAACAATACAATCCTTAATACAGCCACCACACTCAACAATTTCCTTTACGCCGGTTTCTTGAAAGATGATTTTCCTATCACAAGATATTTATCATAAAAATGTTTAAACATTAGAAACATGATATGTCTTCATTAAAACAGTAATATTTTACTTAAAACATTCTGCCAAAATCCCCTCTGAAAAATATATTTAAAATCCCATGTTTTTCATTTTTTCCTAAAATTCACTTTTCTCCCGAGACTCAAGATATCGGTATCTAAGCACTAGATATCGGTATCTTGAACAGAACCTAAGATATAGATTTCTAACCTCTCAAGATACTGCAGTTGAACCCTGAAGATATCGATAACTTAACACTTAAGATATCGATATCTTAACTCAAGATATCGATTTCTAAGGTATTCTGACATGGGTTTCTAAGGATCTGGACCAAGATATCGGTATCTTGGTGACCAAGATATCGGTATATTAGGTCGTCTTCTCCAAATTTTGACAGAAATTCAACAGAACATAGGGTTTACTCAAAAACTAATTTCTTTGAAATTGGACTATCAAATCAAAACCAAACTTTACCAAATTTTAACCGTAGAAACTAGGCATGATTCTCTACGAACCCATTTTCATAGAATCTGAAATGGTTACCTAAATCGGATGAATTTAAATGGAGAAGGTTTTGACGAAACTTGGATCTCCTCTCCTCCTTCTTCTTCTACACCACCTGAACACAGCCTCTGTAACAAGAGATTTCTGCAACCAACTCCCTACCCTTCCAGAACTCCCCCTCTTTTCTCTCTCTCTCTCTCACGAATTTGTGAAGAATATATAGTTTTGTAAAAATTCCCAATCTGATGCAATGTGTGTTGTTTATATAGATAGATTTGATACAGCCCTTGTTTTGAATGATTTGGACACATGTCAAAGGTCTTTAGACAACACATTACATGCAAACTTTATTTATAACAACATTAGACACGTACAGAGTTCTCTCCCTCGAGTATTCTGCCATTGCTATAGCTCAGAACAGTCCTGTCGATTTTCTCCCAAAAGCTCTAGATATTGGTATCTTGAGCATTCAAGATACCGGTATCTTGAGCATTCAAGATACCGGTATCTTGGACTATTTTTCTAAAAACTTCGAATTTCTTCCTTTTTAACCCCTACATCTTCTAATTTATTCCAAAAATCCTCAAAATTATTATTATTAATCTAAACACTTTAGATGATATTTTTAATTATCTAATTTCCCAATTATTAATTAATAATAATTTTTAATTATGACACGGGTCTCACAACTCTTCCCCCCTTACAAGATTTCATCCTCAAAATCGCAACACTCACATCAAACGTAACTCATTTCTCAACCCAAGATTGTTTGTATTCTATTTCCTCAAAATTTCCAATTACTTATTTTAATTATACGTTTCACTTGTCATTTACAATGTACACGGTATTGAAATAAAATGAAACATTAGACAGATACCTGGCGATGCTTCTAATGATTTCTGTGACTCCACAAGAGAATATACTCTTCCCAGTGCTCTCTTCCCATCTATAGATACACATGTTCCTGGAGATGCTGATGATGCTAAATCTTTCTTTGGACACTGTGGCATAACGTGGCCAATTTCTCCACATCCATAGCATTTCATTTGTCTAGGCTCAACACCTCCCTTGGGACAATATTTCACAATATGGTTTATTGATCCACATCTAAAACAATGCCTTGCAAACGATGATCCTCTAGAACTCCCTTGACTAAATCCACTTTGTTTACAAGCTCCCACTCACTCACTTTGTTTTCGATTCCATTGTCCTTTTCTTGGTTGAGATCTCACTTCCATATTCCTTGATTCACTATGTCCTACTCTCCCTGATGTATCCATTTTACTTCTTTTCACTCCTTCCCGATAATTCCTCATTTCATCCATATCTTTTTCCATTTTCCTAGCGGTCTCCACTAACTCTGCATATGAAGTTTCTCTATACCCAGTCAACCTAGTGGCTATAGGTGGTATCAACCCATTTTTAAAATGACGACACCTCTTCACATTTGTATTCACCAAATCAACTACATAACGAGATAGGAAAGAAAACTGGGCCTCATATTCGGATACAGTCATATTACTTTGCTTAAATATAGTAAACTCTGTCTCTTTCTCCAATTGATAACTTTCAGGATAGTACTGCGCATAAAACTCCTGAACAAACATATCCCAAGTGATAATTCCTCTCACCTCTGGTACAACTCCAGGTAATGGTGCTGTCCTAAGTCGGCTAAAATTTTCCCACCAAGTTAAGGCTTCTCCTTTTAAGCTAAACGAGGCTAATCTAACTTTCTGCTCATCTGTTACCTCAAGTATGTCAAATACCCTCTCCAGACCCTTCAACCATATTACTGCCTCATACGGATTTATTGTTCCCTTAAATTCTACAGAATACAATCTTTTGAACCTTTCATACAAAGTACTACCTGGTTCTCTAGGATGTCTATCTTCTTCTGGCACTACTTATCATTGTGCAAAATCAGTCAAAGCTTCAATAAGACGATCAATATCACCTGAACTCGTGGCTGACCCTGTGGTTGTGGCTGATTAACTTCAGCTTCTCCTGCCTCACTAGATGCATCATCTCTTGGTGGATTCATCTTACAATCCTGTTGTCACATCACAAATAACCACCATAGAAAATATTAGCAATAATTGTTAATGACCACCAAGACCTATACTTGACTCACAAATACCCTACGGTCCACTACAACCTTCTCTAAACACCTCTAAGGAAACTATGTATCTCCAAAATAATTTGCCCAAACTTCTCTCCAGAAAATACGATGTACGGTTGCATTTTCTAATTAGACCTAAGGGAAATTTCTTGGTTACACATATCTTCCTCTAGTCTACAGAACCTCAAGCCTATGCTCTGATACCAAACTGTCACGTCCCATCCCGCATAAACAATTTAATATTCAGCGGATCCGGAACCATGAGTAAAACAGAAAATAAACCATACGACTAATAAAAGTGCCACTAAAACAAAACTGAAAGATGCATAATACATCCACTATAAAGTAGAAAACTGAGTCTGAAACAACCATCAACAAGTACTGAATCTCTAAACATCAAACTAAGTCCAACTGACTTATACAACAACGTACTAGGAAAGTAGTACTAAAAGATGGAAGTACTGAACTAGGAAACTACTACAAAAACTCCTCCAACTGAAATCTCTAAGACTGTAGTGGACCAGAATAAGCTAGCTCGCAAAATCTGCACTTCGACCAATGCCCATACAAATACAAAGTGCAGGAGTGTGTAAGCTATAGAAAGCATTACAATAAAAGAAATGCTAAATAGATATTAAATCTTGAATATACAACAATTAACAAATGAGAATTTCTATAATAAACGGAAACATGTGATATATTAACAGATAATTAGAAACGGAAATAGGAAGTATGTTATACTACAACAGACAATCAGAAGATATGCCAACAAATATTTTCTATAACAGAAATGAAACAGAAACAGACAAATATAGGTGTCTCCATCTTCTATAGCTTGCCTCACGTTACTACTAGATTTTATTTCATGTTTTAAGTTCACTTTTCTTTAGATGTCAAATCACGATGTTAATATATCACACAGTGACTGCCGAATTCTACCATTTCGCAAGTACTTCAACTTGCCAGAAAAAGACTGTATAGTCTATCACACCCATAATAGGACAACACGCTCAAAGAGCCAAATTAACACAACTTGCCCCACTTTTGCTTTCTATGGTGATACCTCACGTTTGCTTTCCATATTATTCAAGTATTTGCAAATATATAAAAAGAATTACATCATTTTCACGTAACGTCCTAGCATACGACTAAGGCCTTTGTGTGTCAACAAAACATATTAACAACTATGATTTATGCTTTAAACAGAAAAAGAAAATAATACAATCCTTAACACAGCCACCACACTCACCAATTTCTTTTATGCCGATTTCTTGAAAGATGATTTTCCTATCACAAGATATTTATCATAAAAATGTTTAAACATTAGAAACATGATATGTCTTCATTAAAAACAGTAATATTTTACTTAAAACATTCTACCAAAATCCCCTCTGAAAAATATATTTAAAATTCGAAGTTTTTCATTTTTTCCAAAAATTCACTTTTCTCCCGAGACTCAAGATATCGGTATCTAAGCACTAGATATCGGTATCTTGAACAGAACCTAAGATATCGATTTCTAACCTCTCATGATACTGCAGTTGAACCCTGAAGATATCGATATCTTAACACTTAAGATATCGATATCTTAACTCAAGATATCGATTTCTAAGGTATTCTGACATGGGTTTCTAAGGATCTGGACCAAGATATCGGTATCTTGGTGACCAAAATATCGGTATCTTAGGTCGTTTTCTCCAAAATTTGATAGAACTTCAACAGAACATAGGGTTTACTCAAAAACTAATTTCTTTGAAATTGGACTATCAAATCAAAACCAAACTTTACTAAATTTTAACCGTAGCAACGAAGCATGATTCTCTACGAACACATATTCTTAGAATCTGAAATGGTTACCTAAATCGGGTGAATTTAAATGGAGAAGGTTTTGAAGAAACTTGGATCTCCTCTCCTCCTTCTTCTTCTACACCACCCGAACACAGCCTCTGTAACAAGAGATTTCTACAATCAACTCCCTACCCTTCCAGAACTCCCCCTCTTCTCTCTCTCTCTCACGAATTTGTGAAGAACATATAGTTTTTGTAAAAATTCCCAATCTGATGCAATGTGTGTTGTTTATATAGATAGATTTGATACAACCTTTGTTTTGAACGATTTGGACACATGGCAAAGGTCTTTAGACAACACATTACATGCAAACTTTGTTTATAACGACATTAGACACGTACAGAGTTCTCTCCCTCGAGTATTCCGCCATTGCTACAGCTCAGAATAGCCCTGTCAATTTTCTCCCAAAAGCTCTAGATATCGGTATCTTGAGCATTCAAGAAACCGGTATCTTGGACTATTTTTTTAAAAACTTCGAATTTCTTACTTTTTAACCCCTACATCTTCTAATTTATTCCAAAAATCCTCAAAAATTATTTTTATTAATTTAAACACTTTAGATGATATTTTTAATTATCTAATTTCCCAATTATTAATTAATAATAATTTTTAATTATGACACGGGTCTCAGACGAGAGGTTAGCAACAAGTCCAACAAATGCTCCCAGAATGCCAATGATCTCAAATGCCTCCACCTTATCGCGTGCTCCTGTGCATCCTAAAACACCAAATTTTATAGACTCTTCCGATAAGGGAAAAGAAGTCGACCACCAAATTATATTGTTATCGAAACATTGGTCAGACAATAGTCCTTTTTAGTCAACAAAAATTCTTAATTAATGTGTGTACTTCTTGACATTTTAGGCACTCAATAAAGCAAGTGTGTCAAAGATTACATACCAAGTCCCATTCTGGAATGACATCATAAAGGTCAATCGGTTAAAGAATCCAAACTAAACATCACTTCAAAAATAAATTAACAATCCAAAAGGCTAACTAAGACCACAATGATAACTATATTACACAGTGGAAGACCAAAGTTGAAATCTCTAACATTCAAATCCCAACATAATAAAGTAAGTACCCAAGGCCATCACCAAGGCCACAACAATAAGAGTACCATAAGTAGTGCTACAAAACTCACTACAAAACATAGTCATCACCTCACATCTACCCTCTAATACAACTAGAATGGGGTACAATAAAGATATAAGACTCCCCAAGGAGGAGTAGCTCTGATTCCATCACATAAGTCATCGTTCCTTTCATTATTCATATTCTTATAACTACGATTCTCTAACATGAAATAACATGGATGCCATTCAATAAATCTCACATAAGAAAGTAAGCATGCCTTCACATAGTCAAAATGGAGATCTAATTATCACAAGTATAGCATACATTTTCCACGTAAGTGCAAGTAAGGAGAATACATAGCCGCGTAAGCATATACGATGAACATGTACTGGAAAGCATCTAACATACTCACCGAGTGTGCGAAATTGCCCAGAAATATCTATTTTGGTGTCGTCGAAGGACCCAGTTCCTCACTAGTTCCAACTTTACTAAGTTAGAACAATATATAACACTTGGATTATAAATCATGAACTAAGGATTGATTATAATCATAGTTGCTCGCTAAGGTTCTCTAAAATGCCTTTAAAACTTGAATTATCATTCCCCGAATGAGCCTTAAATGAACCCTAAACCAAGCCTTAACCAACCAAACATTTTAGGAAAAAGCGCCGAGGGAATTGTACCTCGTGGTATGGGGTACCGGTACCCACCACCAAAACAACCCTAATGACCAACCGGGGACTGGTACCCCACGATATGGGGGACCAATAC
>NMUG010009303.1:0-11323 GCA_002855965.1 Monotropa hypopitys
GAAAGAAAATGTGAAATGGTTTTAAAATTTTAAAATGTGACAGTCTAAAAATTGCATTAATCGTAGATTGTGAATCGGATAGCGAATCGAATAGTGAATCGAATCGTGAATCGAATCGTGAATCGTATCGTGAATCGTAGATTTATCGCCGATTCTATCCCAAGATCGATTCACTTGTCAATTCGTATCGTTTTTGCATGAATCGTGAATCGAATCACGAATCGAATCGTGAATCGCACGATTTTGACAACTATGCTCCTGGCCACGCCTGCACGCCTTTTCAGTGCCTTGGAGACTGGAAATTCCTTGGAAAGGAAGACTCTTACACGCGTGCTGTCGCGCCGCCTGTTGGCGGACTGACGCGTGTACTTCTTGTCTGCCTGTCTTCCCGTGCCATATTACTGGATGTCACGCAGACGGATGTCGGTCATACGAACCAGACCTAATCCGCACAGCGGGCCTTACTGGGACACGTATCTGGCTGTACCAGATCTGGTCCGACACGTGTCATACTGGATAAAAAGACCCCGCGTAGTAGGGATGTCTTGCCGCACATGGCAGACCTAATCCGCACAGCACAAATGCTGATGACATGGCGGTTTGTATCTGCGCTGGAGCCGGTTTGTGCGGCTATGACTTTGATAGGTGGCAGAAACTGGATCATCCTACCACAATTGGTATGAAATATTATTTATCTAAAATTTAGTCTCATGCAGTTACACCTTGGTGTCTAAACAGTTTCTCCCCCGTGTGACTCAATTTGCTCCCCAAAGAAAAATGTTGCTTCCAAAAGGGCTAAAACGTCTCAAGGGGCAAAATTGTATCACATGATACATATCTTTATTTTGCTATTACTTTCTTTCATTCCATGTCTATGCAATTCAAAATTTTGTTCACATCTTTGACAGTGTTGGGTAATTTCCCCTAAAAAGTCTCATCCATGAAAATGGAAAACCTAAATAGTTAAGTCTAGGTGCACATCCACTGGGTGGGTGGCATCCAAATTGCACACGCAGCCCGTTGGGATACATGTAAACTCCAACGGGCCTAGATGTCTCTCATAAGATGTACACGTAGCACCCTCCAAACATAAACAACTGAAAGTCGTCCTCAAAGAACTTCAGCAAGCACGACAAAATCTATCACCCGTAGCAGAAAATTCCTCACTGTATTACTTTTTATTTACTGCTTAATCAACAAAACTAAAAAACACTTATCAAAACAAGATTACACTAATTCTACAAGATGATGTAAAGCACAGTTCTGTCGGGTTTCTGACATTAGCGCACAAAAATGTCATACAGAAGTAGAACAAGAAATTAGAATTTTTTTTCTTTAGGAAAACTGTATTCTAGCAATAACTTGGATACAGGAAACTTTAATTTAGTAACATAAATTTTTGGCATGCTTTTATAAATTGGTAGTCTTAATTTGCTATATGTAATTTAAGTCAAATTTTTAAGTTTTATTAGTTTATTTTCACTTCTCAATTTCAGCAATTAAAAAGAAGGTAGCCTAATAAAATTCTTAGTAGAATTACGAATATTCATTTATATAAATAAAATTGTAGCCTACAGGAATATAAAACTTTTTCATCATTTTTTATAACATTCCTCGTGAATTTAAAGAAAAGATTGCTCGTTCGGTTGTCCTGTTCGGTTACCTGTTCGGTTACTTTTCCGTTACGGTTCAGGGAAAACCCCAGTTTCGGTTTGGTCACTATTGTCATCCCTAGTCAAGAACACCTTCAACTAATTACAAGTCAAGACGCACACCAGCACACGCTTCACCTGTATGCCTTTGTCCAGCATGGTCACAACACCTTTTCACATGTCAGTGATTCACAGATTCCTCTCATGGGGTTCGAGCCAAGGATATCCCAGGAAATTAAACACTTCTTTTTCTGTCTTAAAATGCAGACTTGTGATCGCTTTTGTGCCCTGCATGATACGAAACTAGGAGAGTGCTGAATGATGAGGCCAACAAAGGGAAAAAGGAAAAGGGAAAATAGGTTAAACATTAACCAACTACATACCCGTTTACTGCTAGAACTCTGGGTAGCCAGAAACAGCCCTGTATCGTCAAGTCGGTATCCCTTCGATTCTGCAAGTAATCTCAATCTGCACCAGAATGATAAATTGGCCAAAACATGAAGTGTCGTCTAGCAAGATAGAGTGAATTTAATCTCCAAAACAGAAAAAAAATCAACAGTAAAATGCTTTGGGTCAACTGCAAGTTATCATAGTTCTACAGAACCCATACCACCACCGTGTTGGTTGTCATGGAGAGATACTACCGATTAAGTTCAACATAACCTCTCTACATTGTAAAACAGCTTCGTACTTGACTACAGAAATTGGAATCACTTCTTTCGAACCAAGTGGCTAATTAGCATTTCATGTACCTCATATAAGAACTACTGAAGATCATTTTTCTTAATTCAGTTTCCTTTTGTGCATGCCCGAAGCATATTCTACGCCCATAAGCGAACATGCAACCCTAATCATAACTGTGGAAGTTCTTTTCATTCATAAGAATTTAGGAAAGTCCCTCAAAATCAAATGATAAAATGAGCATACCTTCTGTTCAATACATCATTCCCTGTCCAAGCTATTAGTCCAAAAGCATATATGCCCCTTGGGTAAACCTATTAAGCAGACGAGTGTTCAGGAAATTAGCAAAACAAACAAATTACTGCAATTTTTACATCCCCTGGAAGATCAAAGACAGCTCGTTGAAAAAACAAATAGATAATGATCTACCGCATTGGATTATTGTGGAAACAAGTGGATTGTTTGTGAAATTTGTTGGATTCCCCCATGTGAAGCTGCCTAGGGTGGCTGTAGGAGGCTGTCTAGGTGGCTGGAGTGGCTCTAGGGAAGCTATGGTGACCACTAGGGTGGCCGAGCCCCCAAAGCCTTGAATGCTTGTCTCCTCACCTCTTCTATATATACTGATGTGTACATAGGAAAGAGCATGTTGCATACCGAGCGAGGTAGAGCACAGAAAGATTGTGAGAGTAAAGTTTTAAGTGTTGTCTGTAAAACTCTTCTGGTATTTTCCCATGATTAGTGAAATATCGCTCTCTGTGGATTAGGTGTTTGAGGCCTATGATCACGTATATATTGTGTGTGTGTCTCACTGATCCCCAACCCCAACAATTGGTATCAGAGTATGGGTTGAGCGCAGCTGCGCAGGGTTACCAAAAATACTCTGTTCATTTCGGTCAATTTTCCGAGGGTGTCGAAAATCAGTTTTAACAACTGGATGTTCTTCGTCTGGTCCAGTCGATCACCGCGGTTGCCGTCTGCCAACGGGAAAATCTCCATGTGAGCCTCATGCGCTGCCAGAATGGGCGCACATGAGATCTAGGCACGTGCACGCATGGCACATGACGCAGGAGGTGGAAAATGAATGAGGTTATACACGAGTGGAGTGCATACGTGCCAGATCAGTGACATGTGGCGCTGCGTCAGAGCAATGTGGATATTTCAGGTCGAGTCAGCAACTGAGGCATTAGACATGCGTTGGCAGGGGTTCCCATGCTAACCAGCCACGCCATCGCCACATGGGCACCACATCAGCAATGGAGTGACACATGGAGCTCCACATCAGAATAGTGTATATTGGGGTGCCACATACCTTACCTGTCAACGTCCAGACGGACACATCAGCATTTGGACATCTATGTGTCTGGAAGGTTAGTATAAGGGGCCTAGTCAGCCTATAGTAAGCGTACAGGCAGCTGGAATATTCGCTGGTGCAAAAGGAATATTCCATAATGCCTTCCTTTGTGATTTCAGAGCTGTTTTAGCTCTGATTTTGGCAAGTGCATAGTCTTTCCTAGCTAATTTCTATGTTTCAGATCCAAACGCATGCTCCATTTTCGAGATTCAACTCCGGCGTGGCAGTTCGTCGACACGTACTTATAGTCCCGGGAGGCTACTTTTGATATTTCTAGGCAAATAGGGGGAGACCGAGGGAGGATCAATCCCTGAATTCGTACTTAGAGGCGAGATGTCGGAAATCAATATAAGTTCCATGATCGTGTTGATGGAAACCAACTATGCGATTTGGAAGCCGATGATGGAAGATATGCTCTTTTGCAATCCTTTGGAGTTTAAGGGCGGCAAACCTACCAATATGAAGGACGAAGAGTGTAGAAAGCTAAACAAGAGACAATCGGATTGATCCGACAGTGTTTCGTACATGAAGTTTTCTATCATATAGCCTGGGACACGTGTGCCTACACCTTGTGGACGAAGCTGGAGGCGATGTACCGAACGAAAACATCGCGTAACAAAGCGTTACTTATGAGAAGGCAAGTAAATCTGAAGCACTAGAGCGGGAGTTAAATCGCAGAGCACACGATTCAGTTTCAGGATTTGGTAAACCAATCAGCTAGTGTAGAGCTGAAGTTCGACAACGGGTCGCAGGCCCTGTTATAGTTCAATTCCGTACCTGATGTTTGGGAGACAATGGTGGTTTCTCTTAGTAACTAAGCTTCGAGCGGGAAGTTGAACACGAGTATGGTCACGGATGCATTGTTCAACGAGGAATTGAGGGGAAACGAGATGGGAACCATTACCTACAACGAATCACGTGCTTGTATTGCAAACTGGAGAGGTAGAACCCAAGAGAGGGCAAGTGGGAGTTCCGGTAGAGGGCGATGAATAAGTCGTGTGATTATTTGCTATTTGAAAATACGTGAAGGGGTCGAATAGGATTGGTGATAAAAAATTAATGAACAAATTAAACCTTTTCAGATATTAATCAATAGTCCGCCTTGTTTACGAATAACCAAAATAAAAACTGAAAGCAATACGAATAGAGATGCGATATACGTGAAAAACACTTAACGATCAATCAACCCTTAAAACGAAAAACCACGGACCAAATATCACAAATTCACTATAAATCAAAGACGATGTACAAAATATAGGAGAACAAGACTTTTACCCCAAGCCCTAACTCAACGATCCTTGAACTAGCTCCCCGAGCCTCTTCAGTGATCCTATAGCAACCACGACCACTTCAAGCATCGATCTCCGTAAAAAAACAGCTCTGGATCCTCTATGGCCTTGGTAGAACAGGTCACTCTTCAATCTCAATTCAATTTGGAATATATGAATGAAGTGGGTGTTGAAAGCCAAGAAAAATCACACAAAGAGTATCAACTTTGGTAGAAGAAGCTCTCAACACTCACACAAAGACGGCTAGGTCTTGGAGGCTCCAAAATCGTCAAAAGAGTGTCAATACACGAACCCTAGTTATCTATAAATAATAAGATACTAGATAAACCAAAATAGAATAGAATCCTAAATGGAATACGAAATTGTTCAATCAGCGCACGGAAGGAACTACCGGTAATGAGGGAACAAGTACCGGTAGTGACTGGTTTTTCAAAGGAGACAGAGAACGGTACTACTGGTAGTTAAGGAAATCAAAGGAACATTTCGACTAAGTGACTTCCTTTAATTCTTCCGAAGTTGGATGGTCTGCACGACAAACACAAGATACAACATACCTCAATATCGGTAGGCAGGAGACAAAAAGACTTATAGTATCGGTAGTCCAGAGACTGCAACAACGACCAACCAAAACAGAACACTGTATTACCGGTAGTGAATATAACAAACGTGAGAGGAAAAGAAAAGGGGGTTTTTTAGAGAGGTCTCGTCCAATAAGATTTTTCCTCCTAAGTTCCCGCATTCTTCCTAAGGTCCCGCGATGTAACCTGTTCATCCGCACTGTAACTAGTTACAGACCGCACTGTAACTGATTATTGCACCACTGTAACTTGTATTTTTAATATAAGTTACAGTCCACATTGACTGTAACTTGTGTTTTTAATACAAGTTACAGTCCAAATTGGCTGTAACTTGTGTTTTTAATACAAGTTACGGTCAATTTAGACTGTAACTTGTGTCTTTAATACAAGTTACAGTCAATTTAGACTGTAACTTGTATTTTTAGTACAAGTTACAGTGCAAATTGGTTGTAACTTGTGTTTTTAATACAAGTTACAGTCCAAAAACACAAGTTACAGTCAAATTGGACTGTAACTTGTGTTTTTGGTACAAGTTACAGTGCAAGTTAGCTGTAACTTGTGTTTTTAATACAAGTTACAGTCCAAAATTGACTGTAACTTGTTGTCACGCCCCAGATTTTCAAACTATTTTTTTTAAATTAGATTTATAAAGAAAATAACTAAGTATCAACATATATCCCAATCACGCAAGCATGAAAAATCCAGACATGAATGATAAAGAAATAAAGGTGCGTATAAACCATAGAGTAAAGAGAGAAAGAGAAGTACAAGTTTAAAGTTTTACAAACCTCCTACTCTATTACAAGCTCAAGAGCCTAAATAAACAAAAGGGAAAAAAGGGGCTTCTTCCAAAAGTCTTCCAAAGCAAGCTATGCATCCAAGAGGGGGATCAACACCTGTGGAGGTAAAAAGAAGGGCGTATCACGACAAAGTAAGAAATATCTATCATCTAGCATGTCCAAGACTGACGTGGACTCGTATGTGAATGTAGAGCATACAACACATGTATATGTACGAGACATAAACAATGGCAATGATCCAACAACTATTATATGACTCCAACCACACTACTTACATGCAAGCTCTATCAACAAGGACCATTAAACCAAGTGCCCAACAAGCATGCATATGAATTTCCATTTCTTTCCATGATACACATATGTAAGTTCATCCTTTCGTTCATTGATTTCATACAATGGATACTCCTTGGAATCCCGTCATAAGTTCATTCCAAGTTATCCAATTTATTTCATACTATGGATGCCCCATGGAATCCCATCATAAGTCCATTCCATGTTATCCTAAATCCGATTATCGTTGTGTCAAGTAAGGTTGATAGGGTAGGGTTGGTTTAGTAGGCGACCAAACCCACTAACCATTCCTTTCCGTCGTTCCCCAAGGAATCACTGGGAGGGCCAAGATACCCCCATTGTGCACAATGTCGTGGATGACGCGACCATCCCGGGAACTCCGTCATAAGTCTGTTCCCGTATACAATATAAATCAAACCCCTATCGTTGTTACGTCACCTAGCCAAAGCTAGCTAAATAATGTCGTCGCATAATCAATCGTGTTATGTGAATTGGGTTCGTTCATATTACAATTCCAAACCAATACTAGTCAATTCCATCTTAATTTCATTCACGGCTCAATCATGCCATAGTTGGCCCGACATGCGACCAAAGACCCTCACACATGACCCATGTAACTAATGCATCAAATACATGTCAATTGTGCCCAATTGCATGAATACCAAGTCAATTTGAACATACGACCTTCAATTGACCAAAAGCCTTAAATGTCAAAAATTAGGGTTTGTACCAATTTGGGGTTTTTCAACACAAAGTTCAAAAGATGAAATTGAACCTAGGAATAGCTAGAGACATCCCTAGAGACCACAAACCCACCACCAATTTCATGATTTAAATCCTAGACCCATATCAATTTTTCCAACACAAGTCTAGGTAAAAAATTGACGAAATTAAACACATTCAAGAGGGGGAAAGGAGAAGGCACAATCAAGCACAATACTCGGGATAGATAGATCCTACCTTAGGATAGCTTCAAAAATGCCTAAAACTTGAACCTTGACAAATGGCTTCGATATGTGGCTTGCCGGAAAGCCCTAGACATGTGAAGCAACCTTTCTCCTTGCAATTTCTTCAATGGAGGCTTTGAAGGCCCTCAAATCTTAGAGAGAAGTGAGAGGGAGGCTATGGAGGTAGAGAGAGTTAGAGTGAGAATAAGGGTTGTAGAAATGTGGGAGATGTCCAAAAATCGGGCTAAAAAGGGTATATATACCCCCTGGCAAAAGACCAAAAACCCTTAATGAGTTGTTGTCCAACTGGCCGGTTATCGATAACATGCAGAGCCTGTTATCGATAACCACAATCGCGGGTTATAACAAAGGAGTCTATGGACAGCTCGATAACATGCAGAGCCTGTTATCGATAACCACACTCGCGGGAATTTCTATGGGCAACCAGTTATCGATAACATGAAGAGCGTGTTATCGATAACCACACTCTCAGGAATTTCTATGAGCAACCGGTTATCGATAACATGAAGAGCATGTTATCGATAACCACACTCTCGAGAATTTCTATGGACAGCTTCGGTCCAAAAACGGAGAAACAATCGGCAAGATGAAACTCGTGAATTTCTATGGGCAAACGTCATTTTTCTATGGACATCTCGTGAAGAATACCTCCTCGGCAAGATGAAGGAACAAACAATCGGCCAAAAAACCGCAAGCGAGAAACCGCGTGGATCATCCACCCTTGACGCGCATCTCCACTAAGGAACTTCGCCCGAAACTCAAATGCTTCTGAATCGTCGGCTTGCGCCTCTATAACCCACTGAGATAACTCCGAATGAATCGACAAATTGCATAAGGTAGCTTGCTCCCCAACATCTTCGGCATGCAAGACGAACGAACCCAAATCCTCCATGGACTTCCAATCACGTACGGCTAAACTCGCAAGATGAGAAGACTTTCGACTCAACGCGTCCGCAACCACATTGGCTTTACCCGGATGATAGTGCAACTCGAAATCATAGTCCTCCAAATGCTCCATCCATCGACGTTGCCGTAGATTCAACTCTTTTGCGTAAATAGGTACTTCGAGCTTTTTGTGATCGGAAAATACTTCAAACTTCTCACCGTAAAGGTAGTTACGCCACATCTTCAATGCAAATACAATCGCCGCAAGCTCAAGATCATGAGTAGGATAGTTCTGCTCGTGCTCTTTCAATTTCCTCGAACCATACGCCACCACCTTTCCCTCTTGCATAAGGACGCAACCCAAACCGTCATGTGACGCGTCACAATAAACCGCATAACCCACTCCCCTTTCCGGCACGATAAGAATAGGAGCGGAAGTCAACCGACTCTTCAATTTCTCGAACGCGGCCTCACAAGAATCATCCCAAACAAAAGGAACACCCTTTCAAATCAAATGTGTCATAGGAGCTGCTAAACGAGAGAAATCCAGAGCGAAACGTCGGTAGTAACCCGCAAGACCAAGGAAACTACAGATGTCGGACACATTATTCGGGCGCGGCCATAAAGAAACGGCCTCAATCTAGATGGGATCAACGGACACACCTCCATTTGAGACGACGTGGCCAAGGAACTTCGCCTCGGGCAGTCAAAACTCACATTTGCTGCAACAATTCTAACACAACACGAAGATGAACCTGGTGCTCTTCCTCTGACGCCGAATAAATAAGAAGATCATCCACGAATACTACTACGAAACGATCAAGGTGAATACGGAAGATACGGTTCATGAGATCCATGAACGTCGCTGGAGCATTGGTCAAACCGAACGGCATAACAGCGAACTCATAATGGCCGTAACGTGTACGGAAAGCCGTCTTCGGAATATCCTCCATACGAACTAACAACTGATGGTAACCCGATCGCAAGTCAATCTTGGAGAAGCACGTGGAACCACGAAGTTGATCAAACAAGTCATCTATCCCCGGCATAGGATACTTGTTCCTAACGGTGACACGGTTTAACTTACGATAATCAATACACAAGCGTAACGAATAATCCTTTTTTTTTTTGCAAACAGCAGGATACGCAGTAAAGCAGTCCAATGAATAGAACGAGAAGCAAAACAAACTTGCTCACAACATGTACGGCATAGGCCAAATCTGGACAAGTCACGATCAGATAAACCAAGCAGTCTACAAGCTCCCGATAAAGAGTAGGATCATCTAAAGGTACCCATCTATAGGGGAAAATCGGACATGGAGTTCAATCGGTGTAGCAGACATCTTGGAGTCAGTGAGACGGGCTCAATGAATGATCACGTTGGCATACTTAGCTTGAGACAAGAAATGGCCATTGGGAGAGTATGTGACTTCAATATCAAGAAAATAATGCAGATGACCTAAGTCTGTCATCTCGAATGTATCAAACAGGTTGTTTGACACGAGCAATAGCAGCAATATCGGATCCGGTGACGATCATATCATCCACATATAGAATCAAAACAACAAGACCATCGGTGGTGTGAAGAAGAAACAAAATCGAATCATGAGCACTGGAGAAGAAACCAAGTTGAGTAACAACACATTGGAAGCGATCATACCAAGCACAAGGACCCTATTTGAGACCATACATAGCTCGACGAAGGCGACAAACATACTCAGGAGGATGAGACAAGCCAAGAGTACGTATATAAACCTCCCCGGTCAGCAAGTCGTTAAGAAAGGCATTATTAACATCCATCTAATACAGAGGCCAATGGCAGCAGCAATAAAAATCATAGCACCGAGAAAAGTCATTTTGGCAACCGGTGCAAAGTCTCTTCACAGTCAATGTCATACTCCTAAGAAAAAACTTTTGCAACAAGGTGAGTCTTATAGTGCTCCAATGTACCATGAGAGTGAGTCTTAACTTTGAAGACTCATTTACAACCAACAGTGTTTTTGCGTAAAGGGCAAGGCACCATCTCCCATGTAGAAGTCTTGACAAGAGCAGAAAGTTCTTCATCCATAACAATGACCCATTTAGGATCCTGACAGGTCTCCTTGTATGACTGAGGCTCAGAATAAGAATGAATGGTAGATAAAGCAGTACAGTGAGAAACTGAAAAATATGTATTAGAAAATCTCAACCTTTGCGCAGGGTGCCTATCACGAAGGAGATAGCGGCGAGGAGCAGGATCAGAATTCACAGAGGCAGAAGGGGTAGCGGGAGGAGCTGGTGGTTTTGATGGTCGTCGACGAGAGTAGACCAGAGGGAGAGCACAATGATGATGAGTAGCAGAAGATGATGAATCAGGAATAGGCATAGGATAAGGAGGACCAATAGTGTCACGTCTCATCCCTGATAACTGTAAAGCCAGTTATCCAAAGATGACACGTGGCAATATCATCTACTAAACACAAACCACTACACGACAACTGAAAAAAATAGAAAAAACTCCATTGATCTAATTATAAATCTCAGATGATACAAACTCCAATAAATAAAAACAACTCCTGGACAACATGTCCAATAAAACTCCACAACTCAACACAATTCCTCAACAGCTACTACAACTCAATAAACTAAAAGCAGACTCAAGGTGAGAGCTAAACCATCTCTCAAATATCAAAGAGAAAATAAAATGACTCACCCTGCCACTACAACATTGACAACATCACGACTCGACTGCAGCTGGACTGTACTGAACTGTACTGTAGACTCTAGCCTCCAATACCTAAAAGAAAGAGCACAAGCGTGCATCAGCGACGACAACTGGTGAATCAGTG
>NMUG010009304.1:0-11323 GCA_002855965.1 Monotropa hypopitys
TTTAATAAGGAAATTTAGTGAGGAAAGTTTTTCGTCACTAAATTCCTCACAAAAATATTTAGTGAGGAATTTAGTGTGAAATTTAATGAGAAGAGTTAGTGAGGAAAATATTTCGTCACTAAATTCCTCACTAAAATATTTAGTGAGGAATTTAGTGACAGTAATTTAATGAATAATAATTTCCTCACTAATTTTCCACACTAAAATATTTATTGACGAAATTAGTGATGAATTATTAGTAACGACAGTTTTTCCTCACTATTTTCGTCACTAAATCCTCCAGAACAGATTCCTCACTAGTTTCCTCACTAATTGTTTCTAATTAGTGAGGAATTTTTTTTCCTCACTAATTTTCCTCACTAAATGACTGTTTTTTTTGTAGTGATTAGGCAAAGATTGGCTACTTTCTTTTCTTCTTCCGATTCGGTTTCCGAATCGCTATTGTCTCAATCCGCAAGCATGTCCTTCTTGAAAGGTTTTTTGGTAGTGGATTTGGTTAAAGGACAATTGTATTTTATGTGGCTAGTTTTGTTACATTCGAGGCAAGTAATAGGAGTTTTAGAGTAAGACTCCTTTATATCTTTGTTTTTATGCTTCCAACCATTTTTTTAATAGTTGAGGTAACATTTGAATTTTTTGGTTAGAAGGGTCATTTCATCATCCTCATCGAATGATTCAATAGAAAATTCATCATCTTTGGATGTTTTTTAGGGCTATCTCTCTTTTAGGTTTGGAGGGTTCGATTTGAAGGTTCAAATGCATCTCCTCTATAATTAGTACACCCATTAGGCCATCCAAGGTGCATGTTGAGAAGTTCATCGTTCTTATAATAATAGAAGCCTTAGTTTTTCAAGCCTTAGACATAGATCGAAGTACCTTGCGAGTCATCTCAGAATTTGTATAGGACTTACCAAGTCCTTTCAAGCCATTCACAATATCATTGAAACGAGAAAACATGTTAGATATAGATTCGTTATCATGCATCTTAAACAATTTGTAAGACTGAATAAGAATGTTAGTTTTTGACTCCTTAACTTGACTTGTTCCTTCGTGTGTGTTGTAGGCCGAACCAAAAAGAGGTCGAAGCCACGAACTCTTCCGAGAGGATCAGATCACAGGCCAGAGGTCAGGCGACCGAGCAAGGAAAGTGACGATGAAGGGGGGATCCTTGGGGTTCGCTTTGGCACTAGAGGCTCATAGCCCAGGGACAGCTCCCTGTCGACGGTCTCTTGATGACGAAGGGTGCTCCTTCGGCCAGGCAGGGCAACAGCCTCGAATGCAGGGAAGATTTCTTTGGGGGATAGCATCCCAAATTATGCACACATGGAAGACACACGGTTTACACAGAAATCAACTTTTCTATGATTTCTGCAGCACGTCAGACCACCTTTTTAGTTTTTTTGCCGCCCAATGTAGTCAGGCACTGCCGCCTGATGATTGGCCTGCCGCTCAGGCACACTGGATTGACAGGTCCACTATCCAATGGTGCAGGGTGGATGCCTACTCATGCTGAAGTGCATGCGACACACTCGTCGATGGTCCTATATAAAGAGGAGAGCATTCAATGCTTGAGGTACACTTTCCCGTAGAGCCAAAACTCTATCAATTTGCATTCTCTCTCCCTCTCTCTAAACCCTTGCTGACTTAGATATTGGAAGGTTTACCGACGACATCTGTCGGTAGCCTAACGTTTCTCTCTTTTACAAGACAGTTCATCCCATCTCCACCACCTACAGTTTGGATCCACCAGTTGAAAGGCTTATCCCCCAACAATTGGCGACTCCGCTGGAGAAACCTTTCTCAAACTCTCCAAACTCTTATACCTTTCTGTTCAAGCTCGAAGATGAACTCCAAGAATCAAAACTCAAAGGGAAACATGTCTGATGGCCAAAGGGCCAGAGGAAAGGATATTGCTAGGAAGGAAGACTCTGTTGTCCGTACTCCCGGACAGACTCTTGCCGATGATGCCAGCTACCACACCAATCCGTTCCCTAATCCTCCGACAAAGCTCGCCACGAGGCAGTATATCTTCAAACTGGAGGGTGACTTGGGAAGGAGGGACAACCAGATCGATTCCCTCATGTGTGAGATGATCCTCCTAAAGGAGGCTACCAATAAGAAGAAGAGAACAATCTCTACCACCAGTCAGGCCGAGGAAGATGAGCTAGAGTACAAGACGCCATCACAGAGCAGAAGTGGGTCCGAAGGAGACAGACATTTGGTCCCGAATAGGCTAGGAAGAAGGGAGAACGAAGTCCCTGTCTAGAGGGGGTTAACGAGGACCGTCACGTTAGGCGGTGGGTCACGCCTTCCCGGTACAGGGATGAGCGTTCGGTCGAGACTCATCAGCCATCAGTATTTGACCACCTCGATCCCAATGCGATCCTATCAGCTGATAGACCCTGCTCAGTACGGGAGCTGTCACCACCCAGACGTCAGAGACATAGCGACCATGGAGATAGCTTGGCACCTCACTCGGAGCAAGAAGTCACCTAGAGGAGGGGAAGAGAGGTTCAGTCGGCTCGGACTTATGAGCAGTGTCGACAGGAGAGAGTGTCGTGCTCCCTATTTTCACCAGAAATTGAAGCCATGAGGCCTCCGACAGGCTTCTTTGACCCAAATTCAACAAATATGATCCCAAAATAGATTCATATACTCACATTGTGCATTTTTGGCAGATGATGTCCCTCTACTCAAGGGAGGATGCCTTAATGTGCAAGCTTTTTCCTTCCAATCTAGGAGAGGTTGGACTGTTGTGGTATGACCGACTGCTAGTGGGATCCATTTCCTCATAAAAAGACCTTTCAACGGCCTTCCTAGCTCAGTTCATCACCAGCTCCAGAATAAAGAAGGAGGTTGATTCCTCTACGGCCTTCGGCGAGCGAGGTTAGAGTCTCTACGCCAATATGCATCCCGATATTGGAACCTCTACAATGAGATTGAAGACTGTGATCAAAAAATTACAGTGACATCCTTCAAACTCGGTCTGGACCACTCCATCCGAGAGTTTGAGGATTTGATGTTATTCCCTCCGGCCACAAATAAACGAGCTAATGGCCAGAATTGAGCTCCATGCCAAACTTGAGAAGGCCAAGGAGGAGAGAAGTAAGTCCGAGCAGCGCTCTGGCCACGGTTCCAACAACAACAGTTCTGTCAGAAAAAAGGAGATCAACATTGTCCAGTCAGGGGAGCCACGGACATACAAACCGTATGAGGTCGTGGCCCACACCACCGTCTTCAAAGAGCCAACATTTATGCTCCTTCTCAAAATTGAAAAGGAGTCGTTCTTCAGATGGCCGGAGAAACAATTGAGAGCCTCCATAAAGGGCAATGACAAATTCAGGTGCTCCTACCACAAAGAGAGAGGGCGACCTGACTACAAACTGTCGGGCCTACAAGGACTTTCTCGAGGAAATGGTCACTACTGGCCATCTTGGAGAATACGTTGATATAGAGAAGACATCTGCCATAGTGTTGAGGGATGACCCTAAGCCCGCCCAGCGCATCATCAACGTGATCCATGGGATGGTTGATCACCGATGAAAGGAGTAACTCCGGTTGAAGCTAAGACAAATCAAAGCAAAGGAAGTTCTCTCAATACAGCCAATACCGAAGAAGCCAAAGTCCAACTCCAGGTACTCCATTACATTTTCAGGTAGGGATTCTGACATGGTTCAACACCCTCACGACGATGATCTAGTCATCACCCTACAAATTGTCGAGTGCCACGTCTGGAGGGTCCTCGTCGACCTCGGTAGCTCGGCAGACATAATGTACTACTCTTTGTTCAAAACATTGGGTACAAGACTGAAGACTTACTACCGACTAATGTATCACTGGTAGGGTTCAATACGGCTTCTGTCTGGCCGCTTGGAAAAATCCTCATCCCAATGACCATCGGCTCAGTCACTGCCAAGGTGGAATTTGTGATGGTCGATGTCCCTTCGCCCTACAACGCTATTTTGGGCCAAACCTGGGTCCACAATATCAATGGAGTGGCCTCCACATACTACCAGGTCATCAAGTTCATCGGCAGCCGAGGAGTGGTGGAGCTTAGAGGAGACCAAATGTCTGCGAAGTAGTGTTATATCGTTGTTGTCAAAGGAAAGGTCACCCCCGAGCAGGTTCACTAGGTGGAGGTTCTAGACCAGTCGATACTGGAGGACGTCGGTACACGCGCCTTTGCAAAATCAATTGAGGACCTTGTTACCGTGCCTTTGAGTGCCGATGATCCGGAGCGCTTCTTTCTTATCGCCTCTTAGCTGGTTGATGTAGAAAAGGAGGATCTGATCAACCTCATGAAAAGCAACGTGGAAGTTTTCACATAGATGCCTTACGAAATGCCAAGCGTGGATCCCAGCTTCATTAGCCATCATCTCAACGTCTGGTCTGAGTACCGACCCGTCATCCAAAAAGCCAAGCAGTCGGTAGCTACTCATGCCAACACTGTCATAGAAGATGTTGATTAGCTTACCGAAGCACAGGCGATCCGAGAAGTTCACTATCTCACCTGGTTGGCCAATACGGTGGTGGTTAGAAAGAAGACTGGCAAGTGGAGGGGTTGTGTGGACTATACTAACCTCAATGAAGCTTGCCCCAAAGATAGCTTTCCTGTTCCAAGAATAGATCAATTGGTCAATTCAACGGTCGGACATCCCCGCATGAGTTTCATAGATGCCTATCGTGGGTATCATCAGATAGCGATGTTCGGTCCAGACCAGGAGAAGACAACATTTATCATCCCAATGGGGCCTCTTCTGTTACAAGGTCATGTCCTTCGGTCTCAAGAATGCCAGAGCAACTTATTAGAGAATGATCACAAAAATGTTCAAACTCTTAACTCGGCGACGTTATGGAAGCCTATATTGATGACATGGTGGTTAAGAGCAAGGCTGGGGAGCATCACCTGACAGACCTATAGAGCATATTCAACATTCTGAAGGAACACAAGCCTCGGCTCAACGCTTCGAAATGTGCCTTCAGCGTCAGATCAGTAAAGTTCTTAGGCTATCTGGTCATACGACGAGGCATTGAGGCTGACCCTTCTCAGATCTCGGCAATCCAGAAGATAGAAGCCCCAAGACCCTGAAAGAAGTGCAGGCCAATCTTCAGACAAGTGCCGTCCATTCTACAAAGTCCTGAAAAAGAACAGTTGACGGCACTTCCTCTGAACCGACCAATATAGTGAAGCCCTCGGCTATCTCAAAGACTACCTATCTTTGGTCCCTCTTTATTCCAAACCAATGCAGGGGAAGAGATATTCCTCTACTTGGTCGTGACTCTACATGCAGTCAGCTCAGTCTTGGTTCGGCAAGAAGGACTCGAGCAATTGCTAGTCTACTTCTCAAGCAAGTCCCTCATCAGTGCAGAAACCAGGTATCTTTCTCTTGAAAAACTTGCATACGCTCTGGTTATTGCCTCCAGGAAACTTGCATCATACTTCTAGGCACACACAATCGTTGTAATAACTAAATTCCCTCTTCGGTCGTTACTGAAACGTGCCGATCTATTCAGCCAAATAACCAAATAGGTCATTGAGCTCGCCAACTTTGACATCAAGTTCTAGCCGAGGACAGTCATCAAAGGCAGATCCTGGCCGACTTCATTGCCGAGTTCTCTCCTCGGCCATAGGAGCCTCAAGCCAAAGAAAACCATGCCGATCAAATCCAACCACAGCAACTGCCGCACCAGGATTCCTAGAAAATGTTCGTCGATGGTGCCTCCAATGGTCACTCACGAACATTCCCTCTGGCTCAACATTAGTCCTTCAAACAATGAAGTTGAGTATAAAGCCTTGCTAGATGGACTGAAAGCCGTCGAAGAACTAGGAATTCAAATCCTGAAGGTCTACAGTGACTTTCAACTCGTGGTCAACCAAATCAACGGTGACTATGAATGCCGAGACGAGTGGATGGGAAGCTATATGCAAAGGGGAAGAGAGAGGCCAGGGCTATTCAGGCAAATCCAAATCCAGTAGGTCGGTAGGGAAAAGAATTCCCATGTCGATGCTCTAGCAGGAATAGTCTCAGCAGCAGAAGCTAAGGAGCAGAGGACAGTCAGCATCCAGAGCTTGGATCATCCCACCATAGAAGCACCGAAGCAAATAGTGTCCTATTTTATCAGCCATGGTCCAAGTTGGATGGACTCCATCATCTTATTTCTCAAAGATGGCTCTCTACCGAGAGACAAGAAGGAAGCCCATTGAATCGTCCACAAGTCGGCTCGATTCTGGCTATGTTCTAAGTCAAAGCTTTACAGACAGTCATTCTCAGGGCCGTACCTCATTTGTGTACATCTAACATTGGTGGAAGGAGTGTTGCAAGAGCTCCACACCGGCAGTTGCAGAGCCCACATATGGGGGAGATCAATTGCTCACTGGGCCATATCATAGGGTTATTGGTGGCCAAAGATGATGGAAGACGGGAAGGAGACAGTGAAGAAATGTGATGTCTGTGAGAGGTTCTCCCCAATTATCAGACAGTCTATTGAGGAACTAACCCACTTGACCAGTCCATAGCCTTTTGCTCAGTGGGGCCTGGACATCGTCGACAAGCTCTCTACGGCACCAAACGGGTTCAAGTTCTTAATCACTGCTACGGATTATTTTTCCAAATGGGTAGAGGCCGAACCTCTAGTCACCATAGAAGACAAGGATGTCAGGAGATTCTCATGGAAAAACATTGTATCCTTCTTCGGCATCCCGTATGCCTTCATCTCAGATAACAACACTCAGTTTGTGGTAGATCTCTTCACCAATTTTTGTGCCGAACATAGAATCAAATTATACAACTCAACACACCACTACCCCCAAGGCAATGGGCAGGCTGATGCGTCAAACAGAACAATCGGAAGCGGAATCAAGAAAAGACTCCAAGCAACAAAAGGTAGATGGGCCGAAGAGCTTCCCAGTTTCCCGTGGGCCTACCAAACAACACCTCGGTGCTCCATAGGACAGACTCCATTCTCACTAACCCGGCATGGAAGTAGTCATCTCATTGGAAGTCGGACTACCAACCATCAGAACCGATGCATTTGATGAGGCCACCAACAGTCCAGTAATAGAGAAGGACTTGGACTTGGCCGAAGGAAGACGAGATTCGGATAGGATCAGACTAGTGTCTTACCAACAAAGAGTGGCAAGAAATTTCTCATGAACGGTCCGACCTAGGACCTTCAAGATAGACGACCTTGTCCTAAGGAAAGTTATAGGCAACAAGAAGAAAAGTTCTGACAACAAGCTGGGTCCCAACTGGGAAGGGCCATACAGAGTGGTCGGTCAGGCAGGGTTCAGGGCTTATCGACTCGAGGAACTAGACGGCGTGGCAATATCGAGGTAATGGAATGCCACCTACTTAAGGAGATATTATCACTAGACAACATGTAACCTGGCCTAGGGCCCCTACTAACCAATGAAGTGGTTCTTCACAAAATTTCTGATGTATCAAAATTTTGCCTATCTTTTTGATCAATGACATTGCCAAAGCAGTTTACAGTTGCCGTTCACCTATAAAACGTGCATACATCTTTTCAGAGACATTGCCGAAGCAGCTTACAGTTGTCGTTCACCTATAAAACGTACATACAGCTCTTTGGTGGCATTGCCGAAGCAGCTTACAGTTGTCGTTCATCTATAAAATGTGCATGCAGCTCTTTGGTGGCATTGACGAAGTAGCTTACAGTTGTCGTTCATCTAAAAAACGTGCATGCAGCTCTTCGGTGGCATTGATGAAGCAGCTTATAGTTGTCGTTCATCTATAAAACGTGCATGAAGCTCTTCGGTGGCATTACTGAAGCAGCTTACAATTGTCGTTCATCTATAAAACGTGGATGCAGCTCTTCGGTGGCATTGCCGAAGCAACTTACAGTTGTCATTTATCTATAAAACATGCAAGCATTACTTCGGTAGGATTACCGAAGCATCCTTCCAATTCTTGTTTATCTATAAAACGTACAAGTGTTGCCTCGGCATAATTGCCGAAGCAATTATCAAGTTTTCATTTATCCAAAAACGTACAAGTATCCCTCCGGCACAATGCTGGAGCAACATACAAGCATAACACTTAACACATTCTGCCAAGCCAAGGACAAAGTTTTCTGTAATACCTGGAATTTTTAATTGTAATTATGATTATGATTAAGATAATAAAAATAATTAAATAGCTTAATAAAGAAATTATGAGTTTATAATTTTTATAAAGATCAGAAAATTTAATAATAATTGTTGGGGGCCGAACCAAAGAGAGGCCGTGGCCACGACCTCCTCCGGGAGGATCATAACACAGGACAACTATTAGAGGGCCGATCAGATCTGGACCGACAGAGGGAGCTCCTGGGGCTCGCTTCGACGTTGAAGCCTCACAGCCCAGGGATAGCCCCTACCGATGATACAACAAGCCAAGGTCAAGCGACCGAGCAGAAGCAAGGGCCGACGGAGGGGGTTCCCCTAGGGCTCACTTCGGCATGGAAGGTTTACTGCTCGGGGACAGCTCCCTGCCAACGGTTCACCGTACCGGAAGGTTGCTCCTTCGGCCAAACAGTACAAATGCCTTGATTACAGAAAAGATTTCCTCGGGAGACAGCATCCCGAGTTTTGCGCATATGGCAGACACACGTCTGACACAGAGATCAGCTTTTCCGCAGTTCCCGCAGCACGCCGCCGCCCAATGCTATCAAGCGGCGCTGCCTGACATTGTCGGGGCCGACCTGTCGGCCGGTCGCTCAGGCGCATAGGGGGGACAGGCACACTGTCCAATTGCGCAGGTGGGCGGTTCACTCGTGCCGAAGTGCATGTCCTACACTCATCGATGGCCCTATATAAGGGGGTAGAATTCAATGCAAAGGTATACCTTCTCTCCTTGCCCAAACTCTATCAAATTGCTTTATCTCTCCACAACCCTTGCTGACTTTGCTATTGGATGGTTCACCGGCGACATTGGCCGATAGCCTAATATTTTCTCTTTTGCAGCTCATCCCATCTCCACCGCTAGCAACCGGGAACCACCGTAAGAAAGGCTTACCCCCCAGCAATTGGTGACTCTGTTGGGGAACCTTTATCTAACTCTCAAACTCTCTCTTGCCACTTGAAGATGACTTCAAAAAACCGAAACTCGAGAGGAAACCAGTCTGATGGCCGAAGAACCAAGGGCAAAGGGATTGCCAGGCAGGGGGACTCTGCTATCTGCATGCCCGAAAGGTCCCTTGCCGACAACGATAGCCACCGCACCAATACGTTCCTTGACCCCCCGGCCAAGCTCACTATGAGATAGTATATTCGTAAGCTGGAAGGTGACCTGGGCCGGAGGGACCACCAGATCGACGCCCTCATGCATGAGATGACCCTCCTGAGAAAGGCCATCGAGAAGAGAAAGGAGGCACCTGCACCTAGCCGTACCGAAGAAAATGGACGTGAGTACCAGGAGCCTTCCCATAGCAGAAGAAGATCTGAGCAAGGCAGGCCCTCCATCTTGAATAGACTTGGAGTAAGGGAAGAGGAAGTCCCTGTCCGGCAGAGGGTTAACGAGGACCGTTGCATCATGGGCCGAGTCTCGCCTCCTGCTTGATCTTTTTAAATATGTTTCCCAAGCGTAGGAATGGGACTAGTCGCGCATAATAATACCCGATAAATACGGGATCGAATCCATAGAGAACGGAATTGTTATTCTTATTTCGAGTTAGATTATGTTTATTGATTTAGCGGTAGGACGCTAACCTTGATTTTCATCATGGTTTGATTACACTAAATTATACTATGTTGATTAAACTTGTTACTAAGGAGGGTTAAAACAATGAATATTGATTACCCTAGACCTAGGAAATTCACATCAACCTCAATTACTCGAACTTAAGCTATGTCTAGGCCATCATGCGGAAGATAATACATGGAATATTTGAAGGGGATAAAATTGAGGTTTTGCAAGGGGATAGCTTGTTAAAAACATTTAATCAAACACTTGGCGGGCCATCGCTCTAAGCATCAAGTGTTCCAAGAAACTTGTCAACACAAGATCAAAGAGATTAACACCTACAAGTTTTGACCTAACTATGAGCTACACCCCAAGCTTAACTTCAATCTATCCATGAAAAACTAGAGGCATGTGAGGAAACCTAGGCCATGGAATAACCCATATCTATGGTTTTCCATATCACTACTCACACATATATGAACTATACTTCATTTGTTCCAAACCTAGAATTTAAGATATTACAAGTTGTTAACAACTACACAAATAAAGTACATGAGAAGAGAGAGCATGAACTTACCTCCATGGTTAATGAACACCAAAAGACTTGAATCACAACATAAAATAGCTAGTTAAGAGGGGGAAACACATGAGAGAAAAGGGAGGTAGAGATAAGTTAGATAAAATATGGTTAGAACAAAATAAAAATACATATAATGAAGCTTAAGGCAACCAAAACCGTGGTTTCCCTATATATGTCCTTACAAAAATCATAAAAGAGGACAAAATGCCCTTGTGTTGATACAAACAACAAATATGAAAATCTGTCAAAACAAAAGAGAACTGGTTCTCTTTAAAAAGAGACCGGTTCTTTTCTCTGTCAATGGCCTTCTGCAGTAAAAAGGGACCAATTCTCTTTAAAAAGAGACCAGTTCTTTTCTTTCTTTATTATGTGATGCTACAGGAAGGACCGGTTATCTTTCAAAAGAGACCGGTTCCTTTTTCTTCTCAAGACATTCTGCTGAAGAGAGACCGGTTCTTTTTAAAAAGAGACCAGTTCTCTTTGATTTCCAAAGCTCACTGTTGAAGAGAGACCGGTTCTCTTTTCTTCCCAAAGCTCACTGTTGTAAAAAAGACCGGTTCTCTTTTGAAAGAGACCGGTTCCTTTTTCTGCAGATTGTATTTTTCAACAGATTTGGTTCTTTTTCCTGTTTTGGTTTGCTTCGGACTTCACTCTTTTCATCTTTTTGTCCTTCAACACTTGCTCGATGCAATCTACTTTGTCAAGCGATATCTTGACATGATTGATCATCTTCTCTTGCACTCGAGATACTCTTCTTTCGCCTATTTAGTCTTGGAAAACCTGAACTTATTCACACAACACACTAACAAACAATTATCGCATTGATGCTTGAATTGGATATAAAATGCAGAATTTATGAGTTGATTAGCCTCTTTAAACTACAAAATTAGAGGCTAATCACACCCCCCAACTTAAATATTGCTCGTCCTCGAGCAACTAAAATCAATATAACGAAACATTAACTATATGTACATGACTAATCCCCTCTGCATGAAAGGCAAGCTGTTACAACGCAAAAACAATTGTAATAGTCAAACAATGCTAAAGAGCTATAAGAGAG